>JAAXYV010000108.1:0-15707 GCA_036851875.1 Novacerus sp. FZ-2019
AGAGAGCGTCGGTTTAGTCTCTTCAGTCCTTCCATAGAGCTTTGGTAGAATAAGGAATCCTACAGTCAGTTAAGGTTTCGGCGTAATTTTTTGTGGAAATTGGTACAGTTATAAAGATTCTGATTCAATGTCTGGACAAGATTTTTCGGAGGATATCACCAACGGAGGTTTCAGCTCTGACGTTGGGATGCAGAACCATGGTGCTGACGAAGAAATGATGGGCACTGGTGGGGAAGACGTAGACCTGGCCGCCATGAGTCAAGATGACTCAATGCAGGGTGCTGCTGGAGGAGCAGCAAATAGCCAAGGGAATAATGGAGAAGCTATGGACCATTCCTTGGACACTGGGAGTGCAGATCAGTACGGCAAGGACGACGACAGGTGAGTCGACTGGAGTAGTCGGATTAATCTACAGCATCAATTTAATGCCGTTGGCCTTATGTCATACAGTCATACCCTATATGACCATATGTAATATAGTACCCGATACCATGAGTTTTTCTTGATCTGATCTTATCTTCTCCTTGAGATTCTATTAACTACACGATTCAGCATTTCATCTAGTAAGCTAAAGGCATTTCGTATCTTCATGCCTTGATGACGTGGCGCTCTTTTTTGTATTGATCGGTAAAATCAACCACAAGTTTGGAATTATTCGTATATATTAATCATAAATTTATTGATCGATTTATTGAAGTTCATTTAGTGTGCATAAAGTATGGAGTAACGTTATGTTGTTTTCATGGTTCTCTTCAATCCCATGCTATGCATTATCTGTCGTGGTCACCATTTGGTCAGTTCATTCAACTACTGTTGACTGTTCCCTCAGAGTCAGAGTTCAGAATGGTCAAGTATTTTTAACGGTTTTCTACACAGTGGTTTATTGTGATTCATTCATTCCTTATTATATTATTTTCATATTTTCAGAGAGCTGGATTTTTTCGTTTGTTCCTATGTAGTTAGCAATGATTTTAGTCTAATTGTGGAATGAGGATATGGACGAAAGAAAAGAAAAGAGCAAGGGATTTACATTACATGGTTGATTTGATTTGGGCCGTTTCAGGTTCTTGGGAGCTCAGTTGTTGGGCACCTGAGGAGACAGACACATCGCCCTTCATAAGGCATGACATTACTCTAGTCCCTTTTGGACCCAAAAACGATGGAAACACATTCCCCATACGTAGGCTCATCTTCTCCCTCTCACCTCTCCTTGTAAAATGTAGTAAATATCATTTGTAAATCGAAACGCAAGCAATGCAACTTCAACTTTCATTTCATCCCGTCTCTCTTCATTATTATTATAAGTCGAGTCTTAAAAACTGAATCAGTTACAACTATGGTAATTGTCGAATTTTGTCCAAAATATCTCGTATATTTTAATATTCATGAGAGCTGAGAATCCAAAGTTTGGCTTTTATTTTGTATTGGGTACTTATAGGTTTTGATCTGATCTGATCGTATTGGCTAGTTCTAATCAATTTCATTGTTGCATTTTCCATTTGATTTAATCAAACCGATTTAAATATCTTTTTGGTTGGTTGCGTGATGGTGGAGAGATTATTTGGACAATCGGAGCGATTTTTTTTGCTTCAGTCATCAATATTATCATCTGCTATTCCTCTTCTTGTCTTGTTCAAGTCCAAATTAGTCATTCATATTTCTGCTTTTATTTTGAGCCGTTTTCTTCGTCTGCGCGATTCTTTTTCTTAATTCATTCAATCGTATTTGTGACATTAAAAGTACAACTGATTAATTATGATTGTTAATTTTTTTATTGTTAAAGTAATGACATCATTTTAGCAATTGTGTGTTTTTCCATTTTTAGGAAGCTCTTTATTGGTGGTTTAAGTTGGGAAACCACAGAAAGTATGTAAAATTCAATTTTTTATTATTCATTTATATATTCAATATTCTAAGTGTACCTTAAACATTTCTACATTACTAATAATTCTATCGATCTTGAATAAGACGAAAGAGCGGATGAGATTTTTTGCTAAATGAATGCTAAATGTTATTTTTGCAAATCTCTCTACGTTGTTCTCCAACCATGTGCAACTGAACTGATATGAATCCCAATTGAACTTGCAATTCTTACCTAAAGAGGATTTAAGAGAATATTTTACCAAGTATGGGGGTATTGAGAGCCTTACCCTCAAAATGGATCCTGCTACCGGACGATCACGTGGCTTCGCTTTTATAGTGTTCTCTGAAGTCAACACATTAGACAAAGTAAGTTCCTTCACATAATCCCAGTTTAATCTTATGTTCAAGTTATAATGATGTAAAATTTCAGTCCTGCTGCTGATTATTATGAAGGATACCCCTGTACCATCCAATATTATCTGAATAAAAATGACTACCCTAATTATGAGAGATCTAGTATTACCAACAAGGTCTAACCATAATTTCTTTTTAGGTGATCGCAGCAGGGGAACATGTTATAAATGGAAAGAAAGTAGATCCTAAAAAAGCAAAGGCACGTCATGGCAAAATTTTCGTCGGTGGCTTGACACAAGAAATTTCAGACGATGAAATACGAAATTACTTTTCGCAGTTTGGAAATGTAAGATTTTGTAGCCAAATTTCTAGTTTTGAGTAGTATGAATGATAGGTTACTTCTCTTAGTTATGATGACAAACTCAGTCCTGCTGCTGAAAGTAATGATGGATACCCTAACTACCATCCAATTTTTTTCTCTGAACTACTGTGTTCTACGACTACGAGAATTGTACTTGTTTGTATAGGCGCTAATTAAAACATTGTTGTCTGTGTAGGTTGTGGAAATCGAGATGCCGATTGACAAATCGAAAAACCAAAGGAAAGGCTTCTGCTTCATTACTTTTGACAATGAACAGATTGTTCACGAATTGCTCAAGACTCCAAAGCAAGTTATCGGTGGGAAGGAGGTTTGTATTTTTCGCCTGTTTGTTTACTGTACATCTGTCTACAAAGTCACTAACATAGTGACTATGAGATGCATGAATTTAATAATAGGTTAGCTAAAAATTACTTGCATGGTTAGGTTGACGTAAAGAAAGCTCAACCACCACAAAATGCAAGAGGAATGATGCCATGGGGTCCAATGGGAATGCCGGTTGGACGAGGTACCCGCGGGGCCATCCGAGGTAGAGGCAGAGGTGGTCGAGGTGACTGGGGATGGGGTGGAAACAACTATTCAGGATATGGAGGATATGGACAAGGCTATGGTGGAGCTGGAGCTCGTGCGTAACTTTTTAGTTTCTTTTTCGGAATGCGAAGCTTAAGTCGCCTCTTATATTGTATTTTGTTTTGTCATGTGTAGGCTATGGTGGGTATGACTATTATGGAGGTGGATACGGTGCTTATGGGAATTACGGTTATGACGGGTACGGCGGATACGCAGGATACGAAGGTTACGGATATGACTATGAAGGAGCTCCTCCGATCAGGGGAGCGCGGGGCAGAGGTAAATTTTTTCAAGACTCGCTGAACCGCTCTGCTTTGTTAGGCGCTCTTTTTATGATTGGCTTGAGATGTTGAAAAAAGGACTGAATGTATGATTGCAGGCGGCTTCAGTGGGAAGACCCGTGGTGCTCCTAGAGGACAACCTAGGCATATGCCCTACTGAGCCACTCAACCGGACTGATTCAGCATTTAGCTCTCCTCTCCTCATTTAGGTTTCGAACTTACTCATTAGGCTAATACTGTTTGTCTTGAATTTTGCTTTAAGAGAAAATCATGTATTGTATGTTTGTGTTTGTGTATTGTACTGTTGTGGATAACTACCCTCTCCGCACCATTTTCCCGTGGAATGTGAAATCTTTGTATGTTGTGTGAGGTCACTTAGCCAAGCTTGTGACGTTCATTCCAATCCCACGATATGACCACTGAGTCTCACTCATTGGTGAATCATAATTCGTACATTTTAAGTATACATTAACTGTATGTAAGTGGAGGACGAGTTTGACTCATCTGCTGGTCGAAATTCTGTTTGTCAGCTTATTACATTACTAGCACTCAATTGACACCGTTGAGACGATAGACACTCTGTGGCTATATACCAAGACTACACTTTGTCAGAAGGTCGTTTTATGCAGCCCTAAACCAGCCAGATATGTAGATTGCATATCAAGAGTTATTGTATTCTAGAGTAGTTAATAAAGAAATGTTCTCTATTCAACTTTTACTAACCGATAGTTTGGTGAATCCATTATTTTATTTTAGTAAACAATTTGTTGTATTAGTGTATGGCTTAATACTTTCAGCATTGGCAAACTCTACACAACTACATTAAGAAATGGCAGTGACATTAATAATGAGAATTAAGTCATACTTTTAACTAAATTACCAACATAATTCGGAAGTAGGAAAAGTATTAAATTAAGTTGTTGATATTCTTAACAAGAGCACCTTTAGTTCAGCTTATTAGAGCAGGAGACTGGGTTGACTTTCGAGTCGCATCAAGTTAGTGAATTTTGGTCATGGACTTAGAAGTCTTGAGATAGTGGTCCAGTAAAGTATGCATATATAGCAACAACTGCTAGTTGGCATAATTTTGAGGAAATAAAGTATTAAAGAGTATTTTAAGCTTCTTCATCTCCTTCGTCTGCGCTTTCATTGGCCCCACGAACGTCGTCGCATTTATCTTCCATTTCATCGGAAGGAACTTGTAGGCAATAGCCCCATTCCTTCAACGTGATTCGGTGGTCATTGTCAGCATCACAGTTGTCAAGGAAAGGGGCAATACAATGCTCAAGGGCCATCAGTGGAGCCCGAATTGGGAAAAGTTCGTGTCGAGAAACAATCCTATCATGAGGATGCCCATCCAAATCACACCACTTCCAAATTGCTGCAACGACTGAACGACGGGAGTCATTACTTGATCTTTCAGCCTCTCGTTCCATCTGCAAGAAGTGGGGGCTCAGCTCACGACGGTCAGCCATTTCTCGCATAACATTGAAGAGCCAGTCACGCATTCTTCGTGGAAAATCACCCATCTCTTCCTCGGCGCACACCTGTTATATTTGAGTATTTTGAAAGGAATTCATGTATCAACCTGAGCAATACTACAGCCTAGCATTATTACATACTGCAGACCTACTACCTAACCACCATTGTAACTTTGCCTGCGAAGGCGAACGCTATGACATAATATGACCATTTTAAAATGAGGTTCAAGGTATAGGGTTGGATTAGATTAAGGGCATCAGGGCAAAAGTGCATATTCACTCACCGGCATTTCTCTACACTCGCCGTAATAGTCAATGTGTAGGTGTTTATTGAGTGGGTTGTCACACTCTTCTGCAGCTTCATCGCACATGCATCTTGATCTATACAGCTCACAATCACTGGCCCACGTCTCGTTGTAATTACTACACACCTACACATAAGTATAACCGAGTAAATAACCTGTCCATAAAATATTCAGTTCCACCGTGGTTAATTAAAATATTGAAATCACAACACAGCTGAAAATAAAATTAAAAATATATATTTATCCCTTCATTTCATCGTAACAAATTCATCCCATTTCGTTTAACATAAATGCCCATTTCCAACGTTATCACTACCAGCAATAAAGTATGAATATAAACAAATTAAAACACACCCTGCGACGATTGTCATCTTCGGAAGGGCAGTTCTTCATGCACACACATCTAGCTTTGCCTTGCAAAGTTGGGATACACTCTCGACCTGGACCACATCTTTTCTCAAAGCAAGGATCTATTAGAACCAACCTGAGTGTTGTAAATTCATACAAACTATTATCTGACTATTTAAATTAAACATTTTATGCATACCTGAAGGGATTTCCTCATCAGGCCTAAAGCTGTCAACTTCATTTTCTTCTGCAGCTTCGTTTTCTTGTAAAATTTTAAGCTTTGCTTCGAGTTGTGCTCGGGCTACTTCGGCTGCCTCGTCCGTTTCTAGCATTTGAAAGACGTCAGTTTGACTTTGATCCCGTTCCGTGTCTTCTAACCCTGAAATCGGAAACTCTTTTTTTTTCTCATGCCGTACCTTCTTTTTCCTCTGGATAATGAAACAAAATGGGGAAATATAAGACAAATATGTATTTTGTTGAAGGAAAAGAAGCGAGTGACAGATGAGATACAAATATAAATATATGAACTAGGAGGGTTTGCATTAAACATAGAATCCAAAATGTTTAAATATTTTATTTTAATTAATGGTTTCCAATCAAGATTATTTACTCAACTAGGCAGCAACGGACTCACCTTCTGCTGTGAGTTGACATCTGCAACGAGGAGTACAGCAAGCAGAAACACAATTATGTATTTCCTCATTTTAAGCAGAAAGGGACAAATCTGTCAAATTCAAATGTCCCCAAACACTTAATTTTTAACTAGGATCAGAAACATACAAGTCATAAATGTATTGGGCAGCACACAATATTAACTCAACTAAAATATAGTACGTACAGAATAGTTAGAAAAACTCCAAAACTGATATTAAATTCGCAGGCACGAACACAGTACATAAAAAAAGTGGACTTTTAGTGTGCCTACTCCAACTATAAAGGGTTGAACTGACTCAACGAATTTGTTCTATCAAATTACTTTAAACTAGTGCAATGTACAAAACGAATAAGGAAATTCAATACGGCATTCTGTGACTCTGTAAGCCTGTACTGCGTTCTATCTCTTGCTATCAGCTTCTTAAGACGATGCTACATGTAAGAATGGCTGACTATACATTTACACAACGGATGGAATCTACACACCAGACACGAATGAATGACGTAAAGCAATGCTGACTTTTGCTCCTTGAGTAAACATACAAGTCAATCTTCATGTCCTCTTTTTTTCTTCAATAATCTCTATATGGTATGAACTATGAAACATGAATAGCCTTAATAATAAAATGATGACGATAAGTTGATTTATACATCACCCATTCACCGTACCCGGCGCACCCCATTCACAAATATTGAATCTGACTGTATACATTCGTTCCTTACTCCATTCAACTCCTAAGTCCTCCTAAGTTGTAAGTGGACCCCACCGCTCATTTGATTCATTTATCTGTGTACTGCCATGAGTTTCCTGCTGCCAGAAAATACTACACTTCCTTTCTGAACCTAACATGCGGTCATAAGATGATGTGTATACGTTTCTGTGAATTTTTCAATGAACTAATTATAGTAATACAGCATTTAATGCTTTACATATAGTTCATTAAAAAACTTATATTAGTCAATTTTGAGTACGCCTAAATATAGGTTTAGATTATTATTTCGAAAGCTTTATTTCAATTGTCTTGCTTATATTCTATGAATATCACTAGTATGCATTCCAACAATATCAAATTGTCATTGAACTCCATTCATTTACAGAGCACGCAGATTTTGTCCAACTGTACGATTCATTAACTAGTGGCGTATCTTCAAATTTTTGAAGATTATAAATTAGAACATACGTTATGCTGTAGAATTTGTTCAAAATTTACAAAATTAAGTTTAATCTTCTGTTTTTGTTCAACGCAGTCATGTATTTCAGAAATATTTAAGTCAAATTCTCGATAAATACTCGTGCCAGTCCTTAGGCTGTTTTCACTTGTGCTTCGCAATATGAATTATGCAGAGTAATTCTTGGCTTTTTTTAATTAGTTGATACGAAAAGAACACGGGAATTTTTTAATGACCATTTCACGACCCTAAATGTGTTTTCTTCGAAGTCTTGTGTAAGCTTAGGCCTACAGAGACTACTGGGAAGATACGCCACTGTGATTCATAAAATAGGTAAGCATATACCCAATTCATTGTGTAACTATTAAAGTAAACATAGAGAGACAAAAGTGTTCCTATATACAATGTTAAAAATATTTCTATTAATTGCTCTTACATGCTAACTAATAAAGCCTAATATTCCGTTAGGGATGAAGTGAGTGAAAGTACCAAACAAAGGAAAGGCTTGTACTGTTTGTGAATGAATGTTTTGTAAACAACTATTATGAATATTTATTTTTTTAAATATAGTAGGGAAACGAATCCAAACACAACTCACTTGATTGATGCAATGGCTGCTTTTTCTTCAGGCTCCTTCTTTGGTTGTACGTGACGCAACAACCAAAAGCAGAAGAAATGTGTTTGTCTTAGTCCTTAGTTCGTCTTCCCAAATGGCAGAAAAGGCCTTTCTCAAAGGAAAGCCAAGTGTAGAGTGCCGTCGTAAGGAACCAGGCAGCAGATAAGCTGTAGGACTGGAATTTACTAGCACTGTTTAATGAATAGGAAGAGAGATTTAGTCTTAAAAGTTCAGGGCACGAGGGAGATTTCCCAAAATATCATGCTATACGAATCTTGATTCTCTTCCTGAACCCGACTGAATTGAACCAAGTAATGCTTTACTTGGCTCGGGTACTATGTAAGCTTTAACTCTGTACTGACTGGGTACAGTCTACTATATTTCAGCCTCCTAGCAATAAGTAGATATGGTGGGGGAGGCAGACAAATAAAAAACTATGGAGCAAGAATACAAACGTGAAACAGCCCTTCAATAGGTCAGCGAGTTATAACCAGCAATGGAGATAAACAACATCGCTTAGGGCACCCCATTCCTCCAAACACATAGTATGAAGAGGCTAAAAGATGTACAATAATGCCAATCCATTAATATGTTTCGCTTCCTCTCTTCATGCTGTCAATCCTTTACTCCAAGATAAATGATAAAAGTATAAGCACTGAAATGAAATACTGAATGTGAGATTGTGAGATCTACATATTTCTTTTGCTTATTGCTCCCAGCAATGTGTGTCAGGGTACTGCGACTATTCGTACTCTTGGAATAATGATAACGACTAGATCAATCATACAAAACTGAATGAAGACAATATTCAATCCAGCAAAAGCTAAAACTAACTATATGCCGTAGGAAAATTCTATCTGAAATTAAAATTCCATTACATCTACAGTTTTCAATCTAATTACGAATTATACGAATGCCTAGTGCTGGACGTGTTGTCAATTGAATAAAGCAAATACAATACAATCTCTTCTCATTCTATCAATTCTTATTGCTCTAGTTTCAGTTCTAAGTTCTAATTCATACCAAATGAATCTAGACTTGTAGAAAATGATGGTTCATTGCATTATGTATAAACACAAAGACTTGTCATGATATCGTTTTATTGGCAAACTTATGCAGATCGATTTATTTCAATAACAGATTAAATTTTTAAATTTCATTTCAGCTTTACATACTTACTTTACTGTAATACAACTAAACTAAACGAAGTAGTAATTAATAATTACTGTAAGTCAAATTACTTGAACTGCACTTTATAAATAAGTATAACTAATATCTTTCAGTAACATGACGGGGTGGGGGTTGGGGAGGTGAAATCATCGTTGGACAGGGAAATGCACGGTGGAAGGGATGTAATGTAGGTGTAGTGAATATACGATGACACGACACTTCTCTGAAATACGTCAGTATGAATATTATTGATTTATGTTTGTTGTGTTTATTGATATTTTTGGCATACACACTTCATTCAGTCAGTTTATTGGAGCTTCCAAATAATTGGAGGATCCCCTACAATTTGCATCTTTAACGATAATAAAAGTTTATCTTGTATACGTAGTAGTAGTGTAGTAGTGTAGTAGTAATAGTAGTAGTAGAGTAAGAATCTAATTATAATGTAATACATAATCATGATAGGTGGTGGTTATCTTGTCTGTGAAACATGAGCAAAAGGAGCAGCGCTTAAAAGTGTCCAACCAACAAGCCAACTACCACTATTCTAACCGACTAAAATAAATGAGTGAGGTCAGGCCCAAAACCTACGAGAAGAAATCAATGAGCATAGCAACACGTAAATACGAACAATGAAGGTACTTACAAACTTTTTTTGTTTGACACTCATAACAATCGCAGAGATCAGAGGTGATACAAGTAGTCAAGCATTCAATGCTGGCTATCACTAAGTTTACTTTAACATATTTAAGATTAGTTTAGTACTCTAGCGTCCATCTACCTATCATAACAACTATTATTTCTGTATATATCAATGAACAAAACTCAACTCAAAAACATGCTATAGTCACGCGTACCCCATACTAAAGGTTGGTATACTACTGCTGGGAGCAAGGGTATACCAAATGGTATGAGTGCGACATTAAATTTAATGTCTCTATTCTAGGATTTGACATTTACGAGATAACTGACACTTTTGGATTACCAGTGGGTATACCAACTTAATTTTATCTATTGGTAATAGCTATATCACTATATGTTATTTCATAATGTAATAAATAATACGCTTACTAGATGTCAACCTTCATATACAATCTGGTAATCCAAAAGTGTCAACAATTTGAAGAAATCTCAGGGTACCTTATCAATACCACAATAGCGACATTAAATTTAATATCGCAGTTATACGATTTGGTACAAGTTAATTACCAGCAGTGGTATGCAAACTTTTAGTATGGGGTAGAACATATCATGCAAACACAGGGGATACGTGGAAATACTTTGAAACTGTGATCTTCTCAATAGCAGAGTGGGGGGGGGGACGAGGATCATACAAAAATCAAGATTTAGTCAGACACTCGGCAGATCATTCAACAGACAAAGAATCGACAAGTAACCCATCTCAATGCACTCACTCCCAACGCAATCAATACTAGTGTACATTAAATTACGTTACGAGTATACATACTGTTTTTTATGTGATTGATTACTATACTTTTATTACCTAATTATTATATGTAATTACTTATTGGTATAATTGATCCAATTGGGCCATGGGGATAAGCTACCCTTGTTCACTCGACTGTTTTGCACATCAGGCACGATGTTGGTTAGTTAGACACACACACTAATTCCGCATCAGAATTAACAATGCTCTTGTACACAGTAGAAGATTGAACACAAACGGATGAAACATGAGCCCCGGTCCGGTTAATTGATTACCCTTTTAATTACCCCCCTATTTATACTGCATTGTACCATCCTTGTAATAGTAAACGTAACTACTAAACAGTGCAAGGGGCTCCTAACCTACAGATACGCGATACAACTACAAGACAACAACAACAACGACTAGGAGAGGTACAACTAAATCATTCCCTTACAAATGTTATCTTTTAAGTCCCTTAAAATCTGGTAGTTGTTTAATTGAACTTTGCATATCACAGCGAAGTGCTTTCTAAAATACACTTTTTGCTTGATAAATTAAAAACTCCGAGACTCGAGTCGATGCTCATTCGACTTGTGTTCAATCGTCTGTAATACCTATATTTAACACTTTTACAAACAGTCAAATGCACCACTAACCATATTTTCTTACATCAATTCCATTGAAAACTCTCGTCAGACGTCATTCTTTATTAACTGTATTTATTATTTTTCTAAGTATACTTCGTTCCCTCGGCGTGTGCAATTTTGCTACTCCCAGTACAACTAATCCAAACCTACAGTAGTCCAACTAAGGAAGTTAAGTAGTGCTTGCCCGATTCGAGGTCAAAGTTTGTTACCACCGCCTGCTCCTCTGCCACTTCCACCACGATCTCCTCGATCACTACCACCCCTTCCACTACCCCCTCCACGCTCTCCACCTCCACGGCCACCGCCGCCTCTTTCGCCTCCTGCTCCACTACCTCCTCTGTTGGAGCCTCTGTAGGTTCGCACGTTATTACGCGAACCGTCCGCTGGACGACCAGCCGCTGGGGACGATGCTTCAACTCTGTTAAAAGAAGCTTCCGTATCTTCACCCCCCTGACGTCCTTGAGTTCTGTGGGATCTCTTCTGTTCAACGTTGAGACGTCTCTGGCTTCCATTGGCAATTTTCATATAGATGTCCCCCTACAGTTTTATATTGATCTTTCAACGTTAAGCTCCAGATTTAGGGTGGGTTCTACAACTCCAGTTTGCAAGTTTTCAACGATCAAATGCCTTACAAACTGTAGAAGTTGCCCGGGAGTAATTGTATTGTAACTCATATGATGCAAAATAAACCAAACATAACAGTCACAGCTACAATAAGATCTACAACGTAACCCACACAACAAACAAAACCATTCAGTTTTAAATCAAGTTAATTGTCAGTTAATTAAAGTGAGGAGGCGTCAGGTATTAGTCGCCTTTGTGAAGACATTAATATACTAGACATACTGTAGGAGTGCATACGTAGCTGTGGTTCGGTTTATTTAAAACTCAATAAGTTAGCAGTAAAGTGTGTTAAAAGAAAATCAAACAACTACGAACCTGATTTACCTTTTTCTGAATGGCAGCTTGGGCTGACGCTGCATCTTCGAAAACCACAAAACAAAAATAGGGTACTTTGACACCCGAATTTTTTGGTAATGGCTTTTGAATTTTTACTTCAGCCACTTCACCAAACTCTGAAAATATTTCCTGTAAAAAAAATAAATTGATTAGATAAAAATAATTTCATTCAATAACTTCAAAACTTAATTCATAACTAGAAGCACTGTACAAACATTGACATACTTTCATGTCAGTTACAGTAACTGTATGTGGGAGATTGCCAACAAATAGTTGATGTGTATCGGGGTATGTGTTGACGGGACGTCTGCGGTCGCCATCAATACTACCGGTTTCATCATTAAGAGCTGTACTTGACCGAGAAGAAAGTCGTTCTCGTCGCTCTCTAGGGTCACGATCGACAGGTGGTCGATCTCTGTCCCCTCTGTCTCTGCCGTAAGCCGGACCACGAGGATTACGAGGGGGTAAACCCTTGCCACCAGCTCCACCAGTAAACGCTGGTTGTGGAGAAACTTGAGGTGGTGATGTCACTCCAGCCTCATTGACATTCACTGACTGCACCAATGAATAAATAACCATAATATGTATAGCCTTACACTCATTTCTGATAATCCATGATTTAACTTCAAAACACTTACGACATTCGAATTACCAGGGCTTCCTCCACTAGGTCCATTAGTACCTTTAGCGGCAGTGCTTCCGGACTGAGTAACTGCAGTATGAGGTCCACTGGAGTTATTAATTCCACTGCTTTTGAAAAGGTTAGCGTATGTCTTCGGCCCACTTCCTCCAGCAGTGGTGCTAGGTGGATGGTCCTCTTCGAGGGCCGAAGTTACACGGCCAATATTCAATGGTCCATCGTCTCCGGAGCCTATCAACGCTCCATGGGCCGGCGGGGTAGTGTCGGGTTTCGCTTGTGAAACAACTTCTGGTTTTATCTCCAAGCTAATCGCAGGGGAGGGCTGTCCATGTGAAACAATCACATGAACAGGTTCTGCAGTACTTGGAGACGTTTTTGGGACAGTAACTGCTGCAATAGGAGGAGTTGAAACGACCGGAGGTAACGACACGTTACTCCCTCCATTCACATCAACCTCCTTCTCGTTTTCATCTTGCTCTTCTTGATCTAAACTGGACTCCACAGGAGTACTGGGTTCGTTCTCATCATCGCAGAACACTTCGTCCTATTTAATGATATTAATATCAATGAAATAAATTTGACCACACATAGAACAAAAAATACATTTTAAATTCAGACCTGGTAGTGAAAGATATCATTCCGGACGTAGTACCTCTTCGGAGATTGGGGAGCGAGTACAAACGTTTGCATGAACCGTCTCATTGGTTGCCCGTTGTTAGACAACTCCCCAGTCACTTGAATGACTACACCATTACCCAATGTTTCGTGTGAATCCACCTAATGAAAGTTAAAAAATCACTCTTAAACTCTTGTAAAAGATAACTTTATTCATTGAGTAGTTTAAGCGACACTAAGGCATTGCTGCTATACCTGGCGAATCTTAGCATGACAGTTGTGAAAATTTAGAGCTTGAATCCGCTTATGGATTTCCTGTTGACCATAAGCGACTTTCAAATCACGAGCCGACACCCCATGAACGAAAGAGGAGTCATCCGAGTAGAATCGATGCAGGTATAGTGGTCCTTGGTTCAACACGGTGTAGTATTGTCGAACGAATTCCAGACCGACAAGGTAAACGTTTGAGTTTGAATTCGCATTTTCCCCAGTGGGGCTGTGGTGATGGATATTGCTTTCTTCCATGACCATTCTGCTGTTACCTGCAAGTTCTTGGGGGTGGCCCGAGTTCTATTCGTCAGCTTGGTTCAATTACGTACTTGTGTCTCACCAGTTTGATAATCTATACACAATTACAAAATGTATTCATTATATGGAATTAGATGAAAGACAATATTATTTAGTTAATTCCTCCCAGAGTGCTAAGCAATTAACACCTAATACTAAATCAAAATTATTATAACGGAAATTACAAACATTCAAGGGTAGATAAAGGCACACATTCAGTCGACATTCAAGCTACATACTTTTACACACTAATTGCAGTACAGTACAATTTTCGCATTATCACTGAATTTCGATTCAGTGAACTTCACGTTTAACTTGATCGTTATAACGCAGATTAACCGCAATTACCCTTTATGCTGGTTAAAGGCAATACTGTGAAGACATTCATTGTGAAATGTTCCCCAATAAATATTAGCACTAGTGACCAGGTGCGAGTAAACTTGATTTTCGTATAATTGGCACTAATGCCATACTGTGTCCAGTCACATCAAAGCAAGTCAAACACCAATCATTGTATTTGTGTAGTAGCATCTGAGAAGGAATCAATGTTAATTGTAAATGTGATACACGGTTCAGTTACTAGATAACTTATATTCACTCAATGTTCTATGACACAATATACCCGAAGAAAAACAAATCAATTGCACATTCAACATTCATTACTACTGAACAAACCTAAACGTAATACGCATTAAATAATTGAATCGTTCAATTTTGTTAAAAATAATCATAACTCACTGTCGACTGTGTCCTTGAGCACAAATATGAAATAAGGGTTCTGAAAGTAAATTTTAATGATTTTTGATCAAACATAAGCTAAGGTGGGGGCCAGGTTGGGTTGTAGGTTAGCAATACTAAAGTAATCAATGAAAGTGGCGCTACTCAGAAATGGCCCTGAACAATAACAATACAATGCACACTGAGAGAACAAGTGGGAAACCGCTGTTTTCAATAGTCAACTTACTTTTTTCTACGAAATCAAAAGGTAGAGTACTATGATGCTCACACAGACCACTGATTGTTGTGGTGAGGTCACTGGAGATGAAACGTGAAAATTTGTAATAAAAGCAAAACGTTTGCACAACAAGAAAGAGTCGTCGAGAGTGAATTGATCAGAAGTAAAATGTTTCTTTGTAGCTGTTCGTACTGAAGTGAGTCGGTCGGTGTGTCGTCCGTCGGTGTGCAGTCACTTCACAGTTCAGTCAGCCAGCTCAGTTAATAGCAGTGGGAGTAGTAGTACGTACAACTAGTACAAGTCTTGTCGTTCGTCGTATGTATCGTTGTAGTAGTTAATACGGTATGGATGGATAGTGTGTTACCTCGCTTGTAGTCGCCAATCTCCTTTTGTTTCCTTTCCTCTTTTCCTCCAAGAGTCAGGCCTGGGCCTTGCCTTGCCTTTTACAGCTTTTTGCTGTTTTATAATAATGCTTTGCCTCGCTCCTCAAACATCATCAAAACCAATGCGTCCTCTACCAACTTCTCATTTACTCTCTCTTGCCCCGCCCTTCTCCTTGCTACTTTTCTCCTTCTAGTTCCTTCCGAACGACGTTGTTCGACTTGACGTGTTGACACTGCTGCTTACTTAACCAAGAGTAGTAGAGCGCCATACAATGCACTGCGTTGATTTCTCGTCACTCAATATTGAATTTTTGTATTAG
>JAAXYV010000109.1:0-15673 GCA_036851875.1 Novacerus sp. FZ-2019
CAGACCAGACCAGGCCAGCCTACTCTAATATTATATAGCATTGCCAATATTGCCATCATAGCCTAGTTTGGGATTCAGATCTATTCCTATTCTATTTTACAGTTTGGCTTGCTTTTTTTGCACAGCAGACCTACAGAGACTGTGATATCATATCATAATGTGACTTGTGTGCAATGCAAGTGGCAGAGCAGATCAGTATGCAGTAGCAGAGAGCCAATAGTAGTCGTATAGTAAGCAATGCAATAAGAATACTTAAGTGAGTGGGTGGGTGGTGTTGGTGGTATTCCGAATTCGCAAGTAGCAAAAGATCCTCTGTCTCTATGTGTGTCTGTGACTGTGACTTTACAGGCAGTGTGTAGGTTTGTATTTCTGTGGCCTCTGTGACTTGACTTGACTTGACGTGATTCGACTTGTTTCTCTTCTCCTTAAGGAGTCATTGCTTAAAAGACTGAAAGTCTGGCCTGACTATAAAAGTAAATTTAAATCGTTTTCCGTGTGTTATCGTGGTTCGTGATCACCAGTCCATCCTATAGGACTCTTCTTCTGGACATGCTTTGAAAGAGTGATATGATATAAATAATCCTTTAATTCTTATCCCATGTTGATGTCTTTGAGTTGCTGGGGATCTGTATTGTATCGCTGACAGTTTTGTGTTCAAGTGGATTGAGTGTTATCTTAATACTCCTTCTTGTTGTGTGTCGTTTCGGTTCGCCTTCCGTCTATTCATTCTTCTATATAGGTATGGTATGAGGAGTACTGCATTACATTATCATTTGTATATGTCTACTGCCAGTTGTGTTTGTGTTTATAAAAGTAACAGTCCGTGTATAATATAGAGATCATAAATAATTTGGAAACAGGAACTCAGGCAATTGTAATAGGATACGTGTGTAAGACAGGAGGATCAGGATCAAACATAACTCTCTTTTATAAAATATTTTGACTTCTTGACTGCCGTGACTTGGCTCATTGCTTACATTACAACTACTCCCTTATCGTCAAACATTTTAATTAATTCGTTGAAACTGTCAGCAAGTGTGGTTGGTTGTTTGCTCTGCGCTGCGGGATGTAAGAGGAGGATTACAAAGTTTATTACATTAGGATTAGGTACAAAACAGTCTTATGGAGAAAAGTATAATCGCTATAGTAAATCAGATATTATTAAATTTTTCTAGACATTTTTTCACTTGCCATTTTATTTATGTACTACATATAATATTTCTTTATATTTGTGTATGAAATTATTTAAATTAAATATTTGTGAACGTTGTCCATTACTTGAAAAATCTGATTGGTATTTTACATTCTAATTGTAATTGTACTGTGTGTGTGTTATCGAATTTTATTACTGGAAAGTAGAAACAAGATTGAACACCCTGATTAACTGACATCATGTAATTTAATTAGTATTCATGTAGTTTGTTCTGGTCGAATGACGTGTTCTTGTTTGTCGTAGTACTATCTCGTAAACATAATAATTAGCTAAGTTTGTTGTGTAACATTATTCTTGCAGATATTTATTTGCCTTGATTTTCATCTTCATTTCGTACATGGGTCATAATTATTTTAATTATTATCACAGCATCGTTAAAATCCTTCGTCAGCATCTTTTACTATCAGCTCCTTTCTTATTACGTACAGTATTTTAAAGCAAAACCACTTCAACTGGTGTCATGTCGGTGTCGCAATAACCGTACGTAACGTAGCTTCCATTCGCTCCTGGACTGAAGTTCAGAAAGTCAATAGTCCCCAGAGCAGCAGCAAATGAACCGAAGCCACCACGCCAAGCGTATAGAGTTTTTTTCGCAATTAATTTGCATATGTATGAATGGCGATTGACTTATATAGAGAAAAAGTTTATTTAATTCTTTCAACTCTATTGGTCTGGAGTTAAAACTTGTGTGAGAAACTGTTGTGAAATCGAATTCGTTTGAAGCTACTATAACCATATTATGTAATTTCATTCCCATTCATAAACAACCTCCCAAAGAGTCAAAGCAGTTGAACCGAAGCAGATTGAAATTTTATTCCACTCACCAGATTAGACTAAGCGGTGTAAGAATTTTCCTGTAGAAATCTTTTAATACTGTTTGTTGGTTGGAAATCTGATTCCTACTCTTTGTTCTTTTCTTGGTATTATAGTTTCAAAAAGATAAATGTCAAGTTACCAAATTTTTTATTTGTCTATATATCCAATTTCTCGTAGTTTGCAATGCAAACATTTCGTTGCCATTTATACTCCTTTTGTTTGTCTATACACATAAAATATGGAATAACCACTTCACTGTTTATATACTGACTGTCTGGCTCACTGGAGAATGGAATGGAATTGGTTTAATAGAAATCATATTATATGGCAGAGGAACATAATAGGTATATAATAATACAATGCAAAGTTTCACTTGAACTTTATAAATGACATTCCATTCCAATGTTTATTTGCTCAGTGTTTTAAATGTCGATGTGGGATCGAACATATATACACTATACATATAGATATTTACTACTTAGTGAATGAATCATAATAGCGTTACAGAGTAATCTGCTGAATTCTGAAATAGCTAACCTCACGCATTATATTATATCATTCAATCATTGCATTGACTAGACTGAACTTGACTTATTGAAATTGACATAAGATATGGATATTGATACTTTACTACATACTATAAGTCAAGTCAAATGGTGTTCGGTGTTCGTTCAGAGTCTAGAATCAGAATGGCTATAAAATTACAATACATGCATTGTGTATGAGTGATAAAAGGACGGGGAGGGTTGAAAGCTGAAATTTGTCGCTCGGTTATATGCTACGGTACGGTGTTGATATCAGAATTGAATCACGCCTCACAATCACAATAGCCCAAGTTTAAGTTGAGAGCTGAACTTGGTGATAGTAGTATATATAAACAGATGTTTATACGTTACGTATGGGTAGTAATATTATTATTATGTGTACTATAGGAACATTAGGAAGGATATTGCATATTAGCAAAGTTCAAATACGGTTAACTATATTATAGCCAAGTCAGAGAGACTGAGTTTATTAGGTGCAAATAAAAGTTTGGTGTGGTGTATGTATATGCAGTATATGCACTACTATTACTCTATATGTATAGTAAAGTATATAATGGGCATGCATACGGGATCGGATATCGAATTAAAGCACAAATACAAACAAATAACAGATGTGAAATCAAGCTGTTAAGTGAGTAATAGTTCGAGAGAGCCAATTTACGAGAGTAGAGTAGAGTTAGATGAATTGCCTTGTGTATTTCACATAATATATTTTTTGTAAAGAGTTCTGCGGGTTCTCATTCTCATCTGTATACATACAATATACTCAAGTAGAAAGAGGTACATGGTATACAACATACATAATAATATACTAACCAATTTTTGTAAGAGTTTCAATCTGTTAATTTCTAATCCTTATAAAATTGAAACTTTTGTAAAAATCGAGTAGCAAGGATTTAATATAATATGTCGTTAAGAGATAAACTTAGAGTCTCGTTATGTACTATTATTAGCAAACGTAAATAAGTCTTGAGTTCAAGTCAGGATAAAATTATATCGATATTTACTGGATTCTTAATGTGCATTTTGTAATTACAGTTTTACATGGAAATATTTAATGACTTTGATCACGCCATTCGTAGTCAGTCTGTATAAAGAGAGAGAGAGAAAGAAAGATAATCATCATTGTCGTTGTAGTAGAGTTATATAGATGAATTTTGTTCGGTTCATTTAATTTAGAATGAATGTAGATTATATTATTGTTCGATGCTGTTCTCGCTGGTTAAACTGCGTAATGGCTGAAGGAGATGAAATCGTGGGTATTAATTTTCTCCGTATAAATTGAGTAGTATATATATAAGATGGCAAATGGAGGCTAATCTTGCAATATTTCATTTCAATGCAGTAATAAAGAAAGGATAGATGACAGAAATATATATGTCATTAGGATATATTATGTGAACGTAAAAGTATTGATGGTATTAGGTGATAGCGTGCCTAAAACGGTATCGATCTAACAAATAATTCTCATACGGGTGCCATTAGAATCAGCAGCAAGAGGAGAAGGTGACCAGAGCCTCCAGCCAGCCAAACATGGGCCGAGGACATTCATGGTCAATAAAAAGTTACTGCTTTTAGTACACCATGTAAAATGATTAATTCAGTTGCATTCAGAGACTGTATACCTATACTGTAAACGACTCCAATTCAAACAAACCATTTGCTATTTAGTGTTAATATTGTAGAGAACCAAAAGCACGTAAGTGTAAGTAAGTTAGTCAGTCTAATTTCAACTAACATAGTGCAGTGTTAGAACAAAATTGAAGCGATCGAGAGTTACAATTTGAATTGTTTCCTGTGTTGTTCTACGTTAATTTCGTTCCGAGCCTCGGAGTTTCTCTTTAATTATAACATTACTAATTCTATTGACTAACAGTAGCATTGTATTGTATTACATTGTAATGTACGTGAGTGAGAGCAAAAACTGAAAAGTAAATTATAAATGGTGCAATTGTATTGTTCATGCATTGTACATATTATTATATGCAGTCCTTTTCTCAGCCCCTCCAGGGCAGATTTTCTCTTGAAGTTTGCTTTATTTAACATTTGTTGTAGTGCAGTGCCGTACAATTTCTAAAAATGTATACATAAAAACTACGTGTGAAGTGCATTCTATTTGATGTCTGAGTCTGTACTTAAAAATAATTAAGAATTTAATTTTAGTATTTCTGCAGCTGCATTGAGAGATTAAATCACAGAGAGTCAGCAGTGAAGAAGAATTTTATAACACTGTTGTTGTTTTAGTTTGTTTAGCCATTAGATATGTACTAAACACAGTACAGTACGGTGGTGATGAGAAAATCAGTCACGCTAATTTAAAAAGTATACTCTCCTTTTCTCATTCTTCCATGTTGCTATGTTATGTACACTGATAGTAGTACTTGATAGGTAGGAATCCTAGGGTGTTATTATGGTGTTCTGTTCAATTCTAATATGAATAATGTATCCTTTCCCTTTTTTGAAACTTGAACACTTCTTTTTAACTCTTTACCCCTATATATAGGCAGCTAGGCAAGGCCGAAGCCGAAGCACAAGCGTGCCGTTTTCTTCCGTATGAAGCTCTGTTCTCTGAGTAAATAGTAAATAATGAATGGTGATTTGTTATCTTCAAATTTTATGATGTTTGTATTAACACTTGCTCGCTTCAATCATTCTCAGTGGTTTGTTTTTCTTCTTTTTTTTACCGAACAGGTTGAGCAGACAGCACAGCAGCCTGAGAAAACAGAAAAGAGAAGAGTAGAATAGCAGAGCAAAGAAGGATTTGTTCGGTCTGTCGGGTTAGTGTCGGGTAACTGATGACTAACTAGCTCCTGCTGGACAGAGCTACTACTACCCTTCTAATATTACTACTACTGCAAATACTGACTGTATTCTGTGCAGAGATAATATTACATACACTATAAACAACCCAAGAGCGGCATTAAAGTATCTATTTTAGGTTGCGTATTTAACTTCTCATTTTACTTCACACCACATACTCAACATTTATCATCACCTTATCGTTCTCAACTCATGTGGTATGAGAGAGTATATATTATATTGTATCCATTATTGTTTACTTATCTACGTGCTCACAGCCAGCACATTTCTTATCACTGACGACAGTCAACATTCTGCTCAGATTATTAACTATTTGCAGTAATACTTTGATGTACGTATGAAAGACCTGGGATTTGGACTGGGAAAAGTAAAATTTGTTCAGAGCTGGTCTGGTAACTGGTAAATGCAACACTGTTATATAGAAACATCCCGTCTCACCTCCCGGTGATTACAGAGATACTTAATACACTCTAAGATTCAACACTACGTATACGGAAACGATACATCAGTATTGTGCCGACGACTTATTGCCAACAAAAGTATAGAGCGTACCGCATCGTTGACATCACATCATTTCGGGTGTAGGTAAGTTGAGATAAAATATTAATATGCCTCCTTCAACCTTGTACTTGTACTTGTATTTTTTAGTGCCCTGTTACTAAGCTATCTCATGCAGGACTTGGCTAGACAGTAAAATCTAAGAAAGACTTATCCATTCTTTTATCTAGAATGCTGAGGTGTGAACGGGAAGGAACAAATAGTGTCTCAGCTTTTGAGATTTGAATGTGTGAAAATTTTAGCTCTCAGTGTGTTGTGTAGAAGATTAAAGCTATACTTAATTGCCTTGGTGCGAATGCTAAACACGCAGTATTGTCTTTGCGGAGTTTTATGTGTGTTATGTTGTTGAGTTACGAAGTTAATGTGAGAAATGGTTGATGATTCATCCCCTGCTAGTTAAGGACTAGAATAGAATATAAGATGACTTCAACGGCTGCGTTTCACTAATAATAGTTAATAATAATAATACTTAGGTAGTTTATATTATGGAAGTTTATGCTAATTTCGCAACGTACGTTGTTAGGGATTTTTTAGAGGTAGGGATAGTTGAGTAAAGTTTGTTCTGCTTGCTGTATTGGTACTTTTATCAGTGTGACGATACGGTTGTGCATATATTATTTCTTGTCATTTTTCCCTCACTCTTGTGTGGTGTAGTTCTACTGATTCTTAGTGGGGAATAAACATGGGCTTAAAGTATAGCGGTTGGTTGGTTGTACAAACAAGCTCCCAAAAGTCAATACTGATGTCCCAGAATAAACTGAAGCTGTGTGGTTTAATGTGAATTCTCTTGTGTTTCTTTATACAGATGAAAAGAAGAGCTCCGACAGAGCGTTTCAGTTCAGTGAGACATTGAGTCAAGCAGCAGTTCACTTGTGGTGACTGCGAACTAATTTTACAAATTGTTGGCACTTTACAGCAGCCAAAGTAAGCTGAAAGTGAATTGTATTATTTATTTTTTTTCAAAATTTCGGCACAGTGCAGTGTACATTTGGTTTTGAGTGTGTTTAGTGTATTAAAGTTAAATATTCATTTTAGATTCGTCTTAAATTTTCAAAGATCTTCTGCTGCCGTCGTTTACCGAGAACGCTTTCACTCTTCACACGCACACAGTATTCGCTTGATAGTAAACCCCTAAGCAATGTAAGTATACTTATTCTGTTATCGCGTCTCCTTCATACGACAGTTATTACCGCACTTTAACCAATTTTCCGGTTGGTATTGAGGTTTATCTTTAGTCATTAGTCACTTTGAGAGCAGGTGGTTTGACTTTGTAACCAAACCACGGCAGTTCCGTCATGTGATACTGTACTTCAATTCTACTCCAATTTTTAATCAAAGTCACAAGCCATAGTTTCTCTCAAATTTCAAGCTATTCAGTGAATTTCATATACCCATGTGAAAATCAAAATGTACAACTCAATTAATTACAATAATAATAACAGAGTAATTGCAACATCTTCTACTTGTTTAATTTCTAAACAGATGACTGAATTGAATGTGAGATGGCATACCGTGGTCACGGATCTTGTAACCATTGCAACAGGTTAGTTATTCGAAATTTTGATTTATTGTAATCCTGAAATAATTTTTATTTGCCTCAGCACATAATTTATTTGTAACACTCATTCACTTCAGCTGTAATAGCGGCATGCTTGTGACTATGATGACAATGTGATTATGACTAGGATCAGACTGGCCCTGTTGAAATCGGGCTCAGGATCCCCTCACTAATAAATCTATATATATTTATTGTATATATATAAAAATTATATATAGTGTGTATCAAAATCTTACAAGATTTTGAGTTTTTAGTCGACTGTTTAGCATGCGGCGTAGATATTCGTCGGTCTATACGAATATAAAGAAGGGATATAAAAATCCTTTCGAGTACACCTAATGTAAACTTTAGCTAAGGACTGGGAAATTGCTATGCACATTATGCACAACCCATTAAATACTTAACTAGTCATATTTAGTTTTTTTTTATTATCCTAACCATTATATATTATTATTATTACTGTTCTGGCCTTGTGGTGATTGGACAGTACAACAGACAGAGAGATTAGCATAATTTTTTTAACCTTTTATGTGCGAAAGATCTGAATGTAAAAATTAAAAATGGTATTAAATCCGAACAACCTTTTAAGTAAAAAAAAATAAACTTAAATCCACTGACTTCTTTGTCTGAATACTTGTGGGGTGATGAGTGGTGAAGTGAATATTTAGTGTAGTCTCTGTCATTCCTCGACATAGAATTACTGTACTAACTTGAAGTCAATGGCATAAGCAAGCTGCAAATAATCTAGCTCAACCTAAAGTATATTGCAGTTGGTAGTGGTAGGTAGTAAAAGTGCATTGTAAAGATGAAAGCGTGACGTCAAAGCAGCTGAAAATTTGCCAACTCTGTGTTTAAGCAATCCTATATTACCTATAAGAAAAGGCTTTTGTTTTGTCTATGGTTTTGGGGTCTTTGTTTGTGAGGCAGAAAACGCTGTTTTAGTGTATGCAAAACTTTTATTCAACTCCACTCTTTACTTACTGTTGGTTGACTGTGTAGTTTAAGATGTAATACACAGGGTGATTTATAATGCTGTGACACAGTGCACAAAATAAGTAGGTACACTTGAATGATGCTAAGGATACGAAATACGGATAGAAAGAGAATCTCTCCCACATTTTTATCTAGTAAGTAGTAGTGGTTACTTCTGAAGGTCAAGGGTTTTTATTTCAGTCTAGTCTAGACTCTAGAGTACCAGAAAGTTGGAATTCATCGAAATAAAATACAACACCGTCAAGCCTATCCTTACAAACCTCTAAAACCTTTAAAATGATCCTTCAAAACAAATTAAAACAAAAACGGATCTTCCCTGTTAAGGGTTCAATACGGATCAAAATATTTCAAACGAGGGTTTTTACTGGTTTAGAGGTTTAAAAAGACGGGCTAACCGATGTAATGTATATTTTGTTGAATTTTGAGCGTTTTTGCAGTTTAACTTTGACTTGGAGGTCACCTGACTTTCAAGTGACGCCACTATAATTGGATTACTAACTTTGGAAAGTTTTATTGTCTATTCATATGTCACTACCATCCTTTGCGCAATCCATTTTTTCAAGTTTCAAGTGTCAGAGAATTATGAAACACCCTGTATAATATGTTCTGTTCTATTATATATGTTTACTTTTCCAGGCAATAATATACCAGACCAGTGGAGAGATAAGTTGAGTAAAGTTAAAATACTAGGGATAGTATGGTTTACGATTTTCCTGTAGTAATGGATATGATTTACGATTTTTTTAATAAAAATGCTAGTTTATGGCTCTCAAGCCCCATTATTTTCCTTGTTAATTGTGCCGGGAATGTATAGGGAAATTAATTATTTTGGACTTAATCATTTTGAGAACCCTATAAATGTCTGATGAAGAAGATAACTCTTTGTGTATTGTGCAAATGAAAAGAAGAATTCAGTATAGATAATCAAAACAACTTCAATTATATTGATGGACATGGGGTCTATATATCTACATTGTGGTAGTAGTGATTTTAGTACGATTTAAGGTGGTGTTTAACTGGTGTTGTTGAACTTTGAAAGACCAACGAACGAGCCTTTTTATATGTATGTTTATCTGTATTGGATTCTTTCTTTGTCTATTTTGGCCTGGCCTGTACCTTATAGTGGGAATGATAATGGTACTCATTGAAAAGACGGGTACTCCGTTTCGACGAGGATTTTTCTGTGCGGACGAATCTATCCGATACCCTGTGGTGTCGCAGGCCACGTTCAACTCCAAATCACTCGCTGCAATCTGCCTCCTCATCTCATTCACCACGGTCACTTGTTGTTTGACACACTCACTTTTAACCCTTTTTTGTCACTACTTTACTCCCAAGCAGTCAGTCACTTAATTATTGATTAATCTCAACTCTTTCTTTTTACTACTCTCACTATTATGTCTTGCTTTTATTGTTGTTACCTCAACTACTGACTACTGGTTAATGTGGTTTGAATCCTGCACTTTTTTTTTACTGTTTATGGTTTCGTGTAATTTAATTATTAACAATAACTAACTAATATATTGGTTTAGTAAATGGTATATGTATATGTATATATTTTGCTTGAGAACGTGTAATTGAATATTGCAAGGCTGTTAAATTCGTTATTATTTAGAATGGGATTTAATTACATTCTATGATTTGGTTTTGGTTGACTAACGTTAATCTCCCTCCACTCACCCGATGCGAAGGTATATAATGACCTAAAAGTAAGAAGGCTGGATTCGTCCTCTTCGATTTGATATTAAGTATAAAAAATATAGTGTAAAGTCATTAGTGTTGAGAGAAGCTAGGAATTTTTAACTTGCAAAAAAATTGCAAAAGTCTATTCACCAGTATTATTATTATTCCCAAAATATCGCATCGGTTGTATTTTATAAGCTATTATGTATTGTAATTTTATTGTAACGTAACGTAAATTATAAAAGCTTTTAATTGCTTGTAGAATTGAAGTTTTTTTGTCCTCGTTTGCACATGAAAGTGTTAAGTGATAAAACGTATTCGAGAGAAATAGCAAAAGATTTGTACGAGTTTTTCATTTTTGAAATGCCTAAAGGTGCCATCATGCTCCTGATATTCTTTAAAGCTGTGACGCCAGTGAGACGTGGGTTTTACTGTGAGGACGAATCTATCCAGTACCCCTTCAGAGAATCCACCATTCCTAATTGGGCCCTCTACATTTACGGGTTCTCCATCCCCATACTGGTGGTTAGTTCTTTTCTTTTCTTTTTTGTTTTTGCATCTTGACAATGATCTTGAAATGTTAGCTTTGATTTTTTTTGCTCGATTGCATGATATTCATATGATGGTGTATGCATCTACCCATTCCTTTTGATTATTTGGAATTTTGGGTTCGAGTTACTATTATAAAGGAAAAGGTTTTATAGATAAATATATATAAATAAAATAATATAATATTATGCGCTTATTATAGTATCTTATGGTAGTGATCCGTAGTTATTACCTAGAATTGCAAAGATTTTCATTCCAAGTTTTCCGAGATACGTGAATTGTATATCTGTATTTGTAGTTGTACAAATATCCCTTTTCGTATTTCAGCTTATAATGGAGGAATAAATTATACAGCCCGAAAGAATATTAATATGCATATATTATGAATTCTTCAGATTGTAGCGACAGAGTATGTGCGACATCGACGGAGCAGAAACTCTGCAACTTTCCTTACTCGCCCGGTTCCTTCATGGTTCGTGTACATGTATCGGAGTCTAGTGGATTTCCTCTTCGGTGGTGCTTCATCGCAGCTGGTGACTGATATAGGAAAATATACTATTGGTCGATTGAGACCTAATTTCATCTCTGTTTGCAAACCGAACGTTGCGTTCTATGATTGCGGCAGTAAGTTGCATTTTATCTGGTTTTATCTATCTTTGTATATAGTCTGTGAATGGCATGTAATGTGATTACATTTTATACTGTCTTTCTGTTCTATCAGGGTACAATCACACGTATATCACGGAATACATTTGTGTACCCGATGACGATGCGAAAGAGTCCAGAGTATCCTTTCCATCTGGACACTCTTCTTTCTCGGCGTATACGATGCTCTACATTGCTATATACATTCAAATGAGATGGTGTGTTAATAAAAGAAGCTCTTTGAGATTGGTGAAGAGTGGAGTCCAACTGTGTGTGCTTTTACTGGCCTATTTCACTGCGCTCTCGAGAGTTATGGACAATAAAGTGAGTCAAATTGACCTATAAAAATTGAATCAAATGAACATGCACGAAATTTTTTATTGTATTTTAATTGTTATTTTTATTACTTGAGTGTTTATTGTGGTTTTTAGCATCATTGGAGTGACGTTACAGCGGGTGCTTTAGTCGGCTCTGTTTCAGCAGCTCTAATTGTAAAAAAAAAGTTTAATTTTAAACACATTACCATATTTATTCAAAAGATGGCCTACCGACAATCTTCAAAATTATGCACGATTGACGCCGGCAATTTTTCGAGGCCCGGCTAATGTCCAAAAATCGAATTTTTAATTTGTTTTTAAACGTTGGTTTTATATTATTAAGACATTTGACACTACATTTTGGTACTAGGGTGTTATATCAACTTTATTTATATTATTGCGCGTTGATCTCGTGCATTTTTGTGTATTGTATGTTGTCTATCGTACGTCTGCCGAGGTTTTTATTTGTGGCAGTCCTCAGAAGAAGGGACCTTAATAATGGTTCTAGTTTAAGCGGTACTAGGCGGCAAAGATTTTTTACTACATACAAATTGTGTATGCACGGCAATTTCTTTGATTTATTGGAAATGTTGCCGTGGACACAAAAATTGAGGCTTTCGAAAGCCAGAGAATTGAACTATTTGAAATTCCAACTAACTCAAACCCGACCATACGGTTACTTCTTCCGTTGATTTCCACATTTACCTATGTAATGTAGTAACCGATCAGCTTTCCAAGCTTCAAAGTTTTACCCTGCAGTCATATGAGATTAAGGTCATCTTTTGAATAAATATTGTGTACAAAATGAAGAGAAGGGATAATTTATTGATAATTAATGTGTCGTTACTTTATCTACATTGTAGGCAAGATATGTATCCTGTCTCATACCAGGCTCTCCTATTGAAGCAAAATCTTCATATGACCAGACAAACTCGAATCAAGGAAATATGCTGAGTCCTTGTAATGACATCGAAGCGGCTAGAACACCGAAAGAACAGTCAGTGCCTCCGCGATCGGCTTCAGATTCTACACATGTTTCTTAATTTAATATATTATATTACGACTAATACAAATGAGTACACTTTGACGCCTAAACTGCTTTAAAATATTTCTGGGGGAAATAAATCTATGCTACTTTCCGACTACACTTAGTATTAAGCTGTGTGGGCGGCTTTCTACGTATAGAATTTTCACCCTGTGACCTAACAATTACCTATAGAGATACATATTTGTAAGATCTCTTGACTCTATAATATCGTTAGAAGTACCTGCCTATGCTTATACCTATGATGATATTTTCTTCTTCATCTCTTCGCTGTTGATCACGTATGGTGGGGAGATTATTGCATGTACTGAAGAAAAAAAATGTTTTTATAAAGTACGTAAGGAACGTAAAGAGATTTAATAATTACTGAATTGTAAACTTCTGTGCACGTAGTCATTGAGATTCAAGAATCAAGTTCATCATATAAAATTGTGAATTCCTCGATACTTGTATAATATAGTAAGTAACTCAATGAATAGTAGGTGAATGACGCGACTCTATTGGTGCACGACCATCTGCAATCTTTTTCTTGAACTCTGTCCTTTTATTTTTCTGTGGATATAGAGAAATCAGATTTTAATTATAGTGTGTAGAACCTTCTTTTAAAATATTCCTTTTCTACTAATCTTTTTAGATAGATATCCATCCAAAATAAATACCTAGTGCAATTTACATTAGCAATAATACAGTCCGACCGCAGCCTCCCCCGTAGATCATTCCATATTTAAAGTTTCAAAAAGCAAAAATGATACATGGTCTTTTGCTCAGCACTCATTGCCAGAGATTTGCAAGCCATAGAACTTAATTACTATGATTAAAAAAAAAGAAAACAAAGTATAAAGATTACTTGTCCGTAACTTAAGACATTATTATATTCAATATTATGTAAATTTAAATATTAATCCAAATGTTGAATGTGACGAGAGAAATCAAGAATGACATTTACGTTTATGATTATAATTATTGGTGTTCAATATTTCCCGTGTCGGGGTACTTACATAGATACATACATACATACTAAAAATCTCCTGTGTCCGGTGGCATGGCTTGCTATTTTTTTGGTGCTTATTTTATGTCTTGTCCTTGTAATATTATTTATTTAGTGTTTTCGAAGCAATGCAAAACAAAGTAAGGCAACTCAAGAAATTGTTCAATTGAAATGAAAGATTTATCTTCAAATATTACAACACTACTTACAACAGCGTTTGCATGTACAAACACAAAATACTTGAGCTTAATATTATTGACAGCTTAAGTATAAAAATAAAAGCTCATGAAATTCTTTGATACACTTAATTCTGAATCACTAGAGAGATTGATTATTACCTATACTGATTATATTCATGCCCATTGAGATGTATTTTGAAACTCAGTTTTAGAGGAAGTAATATTTTTTACAAGTTTTGTTTGTATACTGGTTAGTAAGAATTACTTGAGTGTTTTCAATATACCGTTACTTAGTAAGCGTTTTGTTTTCTTTGATTAACCTCTAGTCGTAGTATGGGGGCTCAAAATGAGAGAAGTGCAACAGGAACCCCATCGTCGGCCACAGCACTCCTGCGTGAAACACTAGCAACCGGTCGAGGAAGAAAATGACACACGTTTACACTCTAATAATTGTAATAGTATTGTAATTGTATTTTTAACGCAATGTTTGTGTTTAGGTACTAAGTAAATTAAAGTAATGTAAAGTAGTATAGTATTTAAACTATTGAAAAGCTTGTCGGGAGATGTGCCACAGCTTTTAATGCTGACAACAAATCTTCAAAACTAAATTACCTAACCACCCAGTGATTACTAACGGTGTAAAAGTAGAAGTACGTTTGTAGGTTTTCATATATAGGTTCAGAAATGTTTGGAATAATATACATGTTACACAAAATGCTTTCAGTGAATCAATCATTCTCTTATTAATATACGAATATGAGTAGGTCGTAAGTATGGAAGTGTGCAAATGAGAGATTTTGTACCATAATAAGTGAAAACTGCATGAAAATACGGGTGGTGGGAAGGGAACACTAAAAGAGGAGCTTAGGTATGTATTAGCTGGAAAGCTGAAGACTAACGCAAACTATAGGGTGACAAAAATACACTATGTAAAATTAATTAATTAATTAATAATATACAGGTAAGAGGATTTAAAATTTGATCATCTTTATCCTTGTGGAATCTTACTGTTAAAGTCTTTATAAAGGTGTATTAATTACAGTGCCCTCTAGGAGTGACGATTAGCTTTACTTCATTAGTGTTAATTGTGATTGTTAGGTCATTAAGCCCAATGATATTGAGTTTATTCAATAATGGGCTATGAATATTTGTCATTCTATGTCTTTTTTCTATTGAGAAAATATGTGAAGAAACCGTAAGGAGGATTAATTTTTCGAAATCCATGAACTAAATAAGGCAGAATACGGTGTCTTAATGGATTCTCAGTGAAAAGGAGACAGGTGAAATTTTGTTGGAGGGGGTGTAGCTCTATGCTGGCTATGTATACTCCAAATTGAAGCGTTGGAGCCTACGAGCTTTAATAATGGAGGAAACAGTTATCGTCTTTCTTATTGAATAAGACATTTGACATAACGTTTATGTGTGTATAACACAAATTGCATGTTTATAGGTGTTGTACTTAATATATATTCAACTCTTTATTTATTCATTATGTATTTCTATGTGTACCTTAGGTATATAGTTTTAACAATGTGTACATGAAATACGTTAGTATTTAGCATGTTGATAACTGTGAGAAACTATCTTGAAATAAATAATAAATTATTGTTGTTTTGTTATATCTTACACCTTACACAATTGGTCCTGTATTATGAAACTGTTTGCTTTCTCTGAAAGTAAATAGCTACTTCCACCGTTTGTTTGTCAGAAACGAAAACGTATAGGTATGCATATTCAATATTTGATGTCCACATCCAGACAGAC
>JAAXYV010000110.1:0-15668 GCA_036851875.1 Novacerus sp. FZ-2019
CTCCTCCCTCCAGAGCTTAAACCCTCCCTCCACTCCACTCCTACTATACCATAGTACATACTGTAGTAATTTATAAGAACACTCACGATGTACGAGAAATTGGTGCTATGGGTAAGACAACCGATAAATTGAGGAATTATGATACCGGAGAATGCTAAGCAAATGTAAATTTACAATCTGCTCGAAAGTTAGAGCATTTTAAGTTCATATTTAAACATATGTGGAGGTGAAGTGCAGCTGGAGGGAATTGATCTGAACCCTCCCTCCACTCCCTCATAATTCAAAATATCTTCCCTCCCTCCAAAAAGGAGGGTCGTCCCCACCCCTCCTAATACATTCGGAATCCTCCACTCCACTCCCTCCATCCTTCCACTATTTGGAAGGAGGGTGCAGATCTCTGCTCCTCAATACGTTGGATGGTATGGTTCCTATGCTATATTATAGCCGTCTGGAAAAATATGAGAATTCATCAATACTTAAAACTGCATCTACCACCTACCAAAACTTATGGAATCGCACGGTGCCCCGTCTAATAAATTCTGAATTTACAACAACTTTGTGTAAATTCACACAAATCGAATGTTCGAAATATATTTTCGACAGAACGTGCGAATAGGTGGGAGTAATATTTTAAGCGGTAAATCGATTTGATTTGACACACTCAACATTCTTACCCACAATTATTTAAAATAATTTCTGACGAATAGTGGATGAATGTTGACTATAGGTATATCGAAAAGTAATTAAACAAATATTTCCTCCATAAATACGCCACACTTTCTGTCGAAAAAACGCTTTCCGCGCGGTGTACGAGATTTTTATATGGATGCGAATTCACTTTTTAACACTTACTTAACGACTTGAACGACTTAAGAATTAGTTGCTAATTTTGGCAACAACCGATTAAAGTGTTAATTTGAAATTGCTGAACCCCTATTCATTTCTCATTTCTAGATTACATTTTGGCCATTGACTGATTACCTTTTTGTCAACTTGACCTTTGCTTTGTATATTTAATTAACATTGCCAAATTTCGCCAGTCTGATAAGAGCTGACAACTGAAACCTGATAGTACTTTGAAAGTGTTTCAGATAACAGTTTATCACACGTTTATATCCACAATTCGTGAGACCGTTTGTTCTTGGACCGATTGAACTATTGCTAAACTTGACATATGTACTTGGACCACCTTACGACACACTCAGATTGATTAATCCATAAACAATTAAGTGTTTCGTTTCTTCCGCTACAGGTGGCAGAAAACAGCAATTGCAAATTTTGTCGGCAGAAATTGGATCTTTTTGGCAGAAATATTTTGGTAAGTAGACTACGAGCCAGTTGATCAGAAATGAAGTAAGAGGCATCCTTCTTCAATAAAATGCTGAGTTTTACTTTATCGACACATAATAAATTCTCGATTTTTTCTGAGCAAATCAAACAAATAAAGTTTGGATTCTATTTCCGTCTTCAGTTTGTTGACCAAAATATGTCTGTATTTCGTGTTTAATCTAATTAGTGTTTGTAAAAATTGTATATATTTTTTATGAGTTATAAATATTGAATAATACATTTCTATACCATGCTGCTTTATTGTTGCATGTTTGCCGATTTCTGCCGATTTTTGCCGGTAAACTGAAAATTGTGCGCCAGCAATCGCCAATTTCTGCCACTAGCAATTGCCATGCCGAAACACTGACAATTAAAGCGTTTACATAGAAACGGAATAATAGCGCGATGGACATGATGCTCCTACAAGCCATCTAGCTTTGTGAGTCTACGAACAGTTGTGAAGTTAAGATCGCAAATTATATTTTTGATGCTACCTTACAAACGATGAATTACTCTTACGAGTGATTTCTACATTGATATCAAATTCCATTAAAGTGGACTAATCTTAGGATACCCCATAGCCCCACAATACAAAAAAACTAACAGCTGACTGCCAGTTATGCTTCCCAGTGTGACAACAATACCAAGTCATGTAGTTGTACTGCAAAAGAATCAGTTATCCAGACCTAGTATATCACCTCCTTGATACCTTTAAACCTCCGAGGTTGTCTGAAAAGTTACAATTTAGCTTCATCCTTATCTGCAGGAACTGAACTGAACACCAAAATATCTTGTTTATAAATAACTGTTTCTCAAAGCCGAATCAGAAAATCCCGCATAGTCTCCGAATTCCTTTTTTAAGTAGTTGTCTGTCGTAGTGAAAGAATTGAGTTTTACCAATTTTTGGAATTTTACACCTCCCCTTGTTGTGGATTTGATTGAAACATGTATAACTGGTCCCAGGATTGTGAGAGCCTTGAAGGATCGATTTCAATGTGGTTTCTTACAATGGTTTCGCAATAACTATCACTATCCCGAGGTGCGTTTTTTGATTTTGAAAAAATAATGTTTAAAACATTGAATGAATATTAATAGTAGTATGAATTATTTGTGAATCAGCTTTCGATTATTTTTAAAAAGCCAAAATTTCGAAAGGAAAAAATTAATTATAAAAATTTAACAATTCTTTATAGTATGATTTATTTGTGAATCAACTTTTCAAAATTTTTAAAAGAAAGTCAAAATTTTGAAGCAAAAAATTATTTTTATTACAATGAATTAATTCTTTTAGCAGGAATTATTTGTGAAGCAGCTTTTCAAAATTTTTAAAAGAAAGTCAACATTTTGAAGCAAAAAAAAATTTTTTTTACAATGAATTAATTCTTTTAGTAGGAATTATTTGTGAAGCAGCTTTTCAAAAATTTTGAGTTATTTTTTTTAAATGTTGCATCTTTTTGAAAATGTCGAAATTTCCTAAAAACCGCACCTTAGAACAGTTATTGCGGACCCATTGCAGAAAACCGTATTGAAATCGATCCATCAAGGCTCCCACAATCCTCGGACCAGTTATACATGTTTCATTCAACCCCACCCACAACAAGAGGGGGATGTAAAATTCCAAAAAACTCTATACGACAACAACATACTTAAATTTAAGGAAATTCAGAGACAATCTTTCTGATTCCTCGTTGAGAAACAGTTACTCTAATACCTCTTTCTAACGACTACACAGTATGATATTACTGTGAATGTTCAGTTTAGTTAAGTCATAAGTTAAATAAATAAATAATGTTGAATGTGCATTAGTAGATTTTTATTATAGAATGAGGTTTGCATTAGAAATAATGTTTCAAACAATGGCAGGTGCAAGTGATAAACGTAAATTTATTAAAAGGTTTCCGGTTACCCAAAATACATTCAACATTCACTTACACTAATATTTGTAAAGTACTAACATCAATTCACATACAAAAATTGACAACCTCCTGCACTATACAAAAAAAATTATGTAGTACAAAATCCTAAAATTGATAAGTACACAAATATATTATGCCAGTTGAACGAGTAATGATTGCTAAAACAAGTCTGTGAAAAACTATTTTAACAAAACTTACAGCTGTAGAACAAGAAAAAATCGTATTTAATAACGTGACAATAAGGTTAACCTATTGATTACAATATTAATGTATACACCTATACAGAGATTATTGTAGAGATTAAGTATAATATGATCATCTGAATCAAAACCTGGAAAAGTTAATTATAATTCAGAAGGACTGTATTTGGAATCTTTCACCGGGTGGTTGACCAATAAGGAAGGAAACAATTGGAAAAATATGTTTTAATGACGTGGCTCGGCACGAGTCTTTCTTCCTCAAAACTTAACCTTTCATCTGAACAACAAATACGACGCCTCACAGACGCCGACGAAGCAGGAAGAAATATTTGTCAAATTAAACTGCCTCAAATAGAGAACAAGGACCGTCCAGTTTACAAGCAAAACCAAGTGCCCCAATTAATTGGTTGAAGATAATTCGATACATTAAACCAGGCTGGATCAATGAGATAACTGCATGTACATATATATCTAATGAGCTAATCCTATATTGAGACAGAAATTCTGTGCTGATTGTACTCAAATAATGGTGATATTACTATCAACATGTGTCTAGGTTAAAGTTCCATATGCCAAAATCTACTAATCTGACTCTTGAACCACCAGATTTACTCTGCTGCTGCCTGTTTCAAATAATTCCTTATTAAATTAAAAACTTGAATTGAATTAAATTGAATTAAAAACCATTAGTTAAAACATATTTTTACTGAGGTATATAATGCTACAACTAACAACTACAAATTGTACTGTGGGTATCAGTCCCTAACTCCGAGATTCTATAAGAGTGAGCTTATAGCATTGGACCCATATAGCCAGCAGCAGCTGTGCCAACAAAACGTAGACAGCACTGTACTTCGTCTCTTCCACAGTAATTGAGAAGCTACTGAGGTATTCTTATAACTTCTCCAGACGGCATATAATTCGTCAGTATAGCTTACAAACCATACCTTCCCATGTATTCAGGAGTAGTAGAAACCATTATTGTACTCCTCAATACGCCTCAATACATGGAACGGTATGGCTCCTAGGCCCCATGAATTGAGGCGCAGTACAAATGTTTTCTACCTCTTGTTGCAAGCACAGCATCTGCTGGCTACATCAGCACAAAGATATACTGTAGTTCGCTATAGTGAAAACCACAGTAGGCAGAGCTGCTGCTGACTATAATAATTTGGGTCCAACGCTATAAGTCCATTCTTATAGAACGGGCTGACACCCACAGTATTATTACAATAAATATAAACGAATAAGTAAATTCAAAGTTGCCGTGTATAATACTATAAGAATAATAACAATCACTGATGTTACGCGTAATACAATAACTACCAAATTGATGTGCTATATGTACTGCTAACGTAATGTGGGATTGATGGCACAACAATTTTAGAATATATATAGTGTGTTGGCATACTGTCACTGTGTCATTTATTAACCATCGTTAAAATGGCAATACTTTTGATAAATTACTGAAAAAATTGTTTTCTCTTGTATGATATAAGTGGATTCTAGGAGTACAAATCCGAGATTCGATATGGAATGGACGGAAAGACAGTTGGATGTTTCTCAACCAACCAATCTGTAGTTACTTTTATTTTGTCGTCAAATTCTGTCGGAGTTGTCAACTGATGATTTTAAGTACTTGCACTCACAAATCTTCAATTGACTGATATCATTCGTATAAAATGTTTGATACTCATGTTCTAAGATACGCAGCAAGATGCCACGATACAAACAAAAATAACAACACTTTTTGTACAGACGTCTCGTATAAACTGGCACTGCTAAATTCAGCCGGATCACCTGAAATTACAATTCATTTATTATTATTATTATTATTATTATTATTATTGTTACCGAAACTCCTCTAATCCAATCAAATTAATTCGTATAGCTAGAATAGTTTCATGATCATTGCTATTACATTGAGATATTCATTTTACAGTTTTTCACCACTAGAATAATAGCTTTGCTACAGCAGTTTTAAATCTGGGTCTACTGGGTAAGAAAAAGTCTTTGAAATCAACGGCCTCAGCCAAGCAAATGAATCAAATGCAAATGAATTTCTTCTCAAAGAACAATGAAAATAAAGAATTAATAAAATAAATGTACAGGGTCAACTAGGACTTAGGACACTCATTTACTGTACGAAAAATACACAATCTCATCATGCATGGGCGCATCAACTGATGGACTGAGTGCATTCATATCACTCCGTTTTAGTGTTGCCCGGGTGCACGCAAGACTCGAATCGGCCGATGCGGCACGTTTCATTAACGTAATTTTATTAACACTCCAAAAATGTTGAGTTCATTCTATGAAGCAAAAATATCCATCTTTATGTAGGATTTTATGAAATGACGAGTCGAGTGAGGTGAATCGGAGATGCATCGGCCTTGGTCGACTATGAATCGTGCTGCATTGGTCGATTCGAGTTTTGCCTCCATCGGGGCAACATTACTCCATTTGCGGAGCGGAGGAAACAGGGAAGGTTACATATTGGATCACATTGTGCCACAATGGGTAGACTCACTGGCAAACGGGGTGTAAATCACCAATCACAACTTAAAAACTAATTTTAAGCAAAAGATAAATTGATAACAGCCTTTAAGATGAGTAGGAATATTTAATGTCTTGAAAGTTGGACATTTTCACTTTGTTTTCTTTCATTAGTTTTGTTTCTTTGTTAAATCTATTTAAGGAATATCCCAAATAGAACCATAGACAAAGATGTATGCAATTCCTGTATTTGTCTGGCAACAGAATGAGAAGTCTGAGGGAGTTGGTTTGTGTGAATCAAGTATTCACACACTATAATTATATTTATTGAATTCAAGAATTATGGTTTTTAAACTTGTAGCCTTGACCTTTGAGTGGAGAGAATAAAGAGTCAGTAGTGAATATGAAATTAATTAATTAAGGATGAATTTAAAATCTACCTAAGCACATATTCCTACCGGGCGATTATTTGTTGATTTTTGTAGTGAACTCACCTAATCTAAATTCTTGGGCAGGGGACGACATTTTGCCATCACCGCCAGCTGAGTAGGCAAGAATACGAAGAATGTACATTGTGCCTGGTTGAAGCTTTCCAATTGTAGCTTCTAATCTCCTTGATCCAATTTTAACAGTCGTGTCGTTTGCACGACAAATATCTTGGTCTGCCTCCCATATTCTTACCTAGAATATAAAATAATACCATTACAAAGAGTTACATACAACAACTATTCAACTTCAATCAAGTTACAATGAAGTTTCAATATGTTTCAAACAAGTTACAAATAATTCAGTAATTAACCTTGTATCCAGAAAGCGCTTCTTCTTCAATAGTTGGAGCAACATAACGCCATGTAACTCTAATAGTCGAAGGATCAATTGCAGTTATACTAACTGCCGTAGGAGGCTTTTGAGGAGCTTTCTTTAGTGTTCGCTCTAAACGTCAAAAGTTTCAAACTCATTTCATTTACGGTACTTTAAACAAAACATTAGCATTTTCCTTTCGAAATAATATTATATCGTACCAAATTGAGGCTCGCTGGCGGGCCCTGGACCAGCAGAGTTATAAGCCATTACTTGCACATAATAGTATGTGTTTGGTATAAGGCCAAGAATTAGAGCATGTGGATTTTTAGAGCGACTTAAGTAGTTCAAAGCCTCTGGATCGTACAAATTTGTATCTTTTTTAGGCCAGTATCGTATCTGAAATATTTCATAATAAAACGGTTGAGATTTTCCAAGAAAGCTAGAGGGAAAGCGCAAGGTTTATGATGTTTCGCCACATTTGATATTACATTATTGTGAAAAAGTGTCCTACCACAATTTAACCGAAGTAAGATAGGAAATGGTAAACCAAGCTTTATTAGAATATATTGTTTTGGATATGGCGGAAATAGATTTTTGTCGGCGTTTTAAACCACTGTTTGTAAAATAAGTTACTATAGTACATTGACTTATGACGGGTTTACACCGCAGGAAGAGGAAATAGTTTGTGGTCAGCACGCTTAATATTCTATTCATAAAAAGGTTACTAAGTTCACAGCAAAAAATTACAATGCTCAATGTGGCAGCCGAACTATGCATTGAACGTAATGACAGCAACATATATACCTAAGCCATTTGTCAACAACTCATTCTCATAGTTTATTAGAAATGTGTAACACTCTCAAAGCGGAATCAAAGGATCACGCATACTTCCCGATGTTCTCCTTTAAGATGCATATTGTGTTCCTAGTGAAACAATGGACTTTTACCAATTTTTGGAATTTCATTATGTTCCCTCTGGTTGTAAATGGAATCGAAACATTTATTACTGGTCCTCGGATTTTGAGAGCCCTCATTGATCGATTTCAATCTGGTTTTTTGCAATGGTTTTGCAATAATTATGCCGAATAAGACTAAAGTTTTGAAGTTTAGAAAAATAAGTCAAAATTTAGAAAAAAAGTCAAAATTTAGAGAAAAAAAAATCAAAATCTATAAAAGTGAATTAATTTTTATGCTATGGATTAAAAGTGAATTAAATTTGTCAAATTCCGACTGTTTTCAAAATGTTGGATTTCTTAACAAAATGCAATTTTTTCAGAATTCCCATTGTCCTTATTTTCATTTTTTTATTCACCCATAAAGCCAGAGCTAATCAGGGAGAAGCACATTTATATTTACGATCAATGAGTGTTCTAAATCGAAGTCGTTTCGAAACCTGACTGTCATTAGTAATTACAGAAAGTACTGCCAAAATGACCTGTGTTTTAATTCCAAATTGAACAGATCCAACTCCTCCTGTCTACTCAAAGTTTACTATGGCATATACGTAAGAAATGCAGTCAACCATCATCAAGTGAAGAAAACATCAGCAAATAATAAAGTTACTTACTCTGTAGCCCAAAAGCTCCCCGCGAATTTTTTCCCTAGTTTCATCAACGGGAGTCCAGGTTACATTAATAGCAGTAGAATTGTATGGTTTCGGAATCACCAGGGATGGAGCTGCCTGTGGCATGTCCTCTGCACTATGTATTTGTTCTGTCTCAGATTCTGGTCCATGGCCCAGATCATTCCATGCCTACGTGTACAAAGACACTAGAATGTTGCCTATTCCCATAAGTATTATTTCAACCAATTATTATATTCTTTCGCCATTCACAAACCTGTACTTGAACCTCGTACAGTGTATAATAGTATTCCGAAGGGATGGAAACCACTTGAGTACCAATGTTTCCCCATTTCTTCAAAATCAAAGACTGAAATTCATCCGCTGAATCTTGTCTGTAGCGCTTCCATAGTATTTTATAGTAAATTCCAGGGGCATTCTGATCTTCCATAGGGAGGGGCTGAAAAAATATAATTTTCTAATAATCTTGGGCTAAAAGTATAATAATCTAGAATCTATGTCAATGTTGTATTTCATTTATTTTATAATTCAGTCACAATATCACAATCCGGCCACTACATGGAGTGAGAAAATTCAGTTTGTTTTGTTTTGTTCCTTCTTGACAAAACATGACATGTTATTAAAAAATAAGAATTTTGATTCTCCATCCACTGCTTTGTGTATTTATTAGAACAGTTTACACAATTGGAGTTGAATGATAGCAAACATGAAAGATTTCTGGAGATTACATGTATTCTGGAGATAAGTCCTTGATTTTGCTACGGAATATCACTTGAATAAAGAATCAATCAATCTGGAGATTCAAAATTTCTTGAAAATAACAATTCTCTAATGTGGCGTCTGAAATGATAATATTGAGACTGATTAACTCTCTCAAAGGAGTTAAACCATGAATTATGATAATTTCTATAGAGTTTCATCTCACCTCCCACAAAAATCAATATCATGGAAGAAAACTCATATCTAGAAGATATCTATAGTTTTATACGGAATGTAAAAATTCAATTGAATAATACAACTTACATCCCACTTAATAGTTAAAGATCCAGTTTTTCCTCCACCTCCTCCCACCTTTCGAGGAGAAATAAATGGCTTATCTGGGAGGGTATTATATTGTGGAGACGGAGATGAGAAAGGACCGTATCCATATTCATTAGCTGATGACACTCTAAATTCATAGGCTGACCATGGTGACAAAACACCTTCCAGTCTTACCTCTTTTCGGCCACTATCTCCTGCGCGTCCGGACAGTAATCGTTCTGATTCTACAGCTGTTACATCTATAATCATTTAAATGTTTATGAGAGAAATGTATGTGTAATTTGAATGACGTGAGATTCGTACAATATGGTTATGATTCTGACTAAAATATTGACACAAACAAATGTGGGACGAGTCTAAAGAGTACAGGACGACGACATTGTAACTCCGGTTTGCAGCCTCACAATTTTTTCATTGAATAGTTTAGCATACTTTTTTCATTATGGTAAGCAATTATAGCCGAACTAATAGTTTATTTACAGCAATTCCTATTGCCTTAAAATGAATCATCGTATGAAACATTCTTAGTGCCTACATAAATCAGTCCATCCATCCACTATGATATAGTCCAACTTTCAGGCATTTAGCATAACCGCTTTATCGCGTTTTAGACTGATTATGCTAGTAATTTCGTCTGCCGCGTGGTACCTTTAGACTGCTAAATGCTCCCTTTTTGTCACATGACTATCTCACGTAGCTCCATTTAGCGGAAAGCTCAAGGTAACTATATACTCTGCCACCTGGTGGGGACTATGTTAATTCTTTTACAAAACTTAAGCACTCACTCAGTGACTGAATGGTAACAAAGCCACCAACGAATGGCGATGAACTATACAATTACTAGTTATTCACTTCTTGTAGTGACACTGATCTCACCTCCAAAATTAAACCACATATAAAGGGCACTAGATGATCATTTTTACCCGCTATCTTCAAGATCTATCCAATCGTTCAGGAACATAGCCTGACACAAAAACAAACCGATAAAACTACAGTTACCTGAATTTCATAATAATTTCCCGGAACGTAAATATGCATGGCTGATACTCTTTTACGTGAACTAAACCCATTTTAAGTATATTACCAAATAACCCCCGAAATTCGTGTAGATTAACTAGATTCGTAGATTAGTACGTATTGTGGAATGGCGCCCCGAAACCCGGGATGATAAATCTTAAACGAAATGCCCCGAATCAGAGGACAGTGCTGCTTACTTTCCACGATGAATCTCCAAGCACGATTCCATTGGGTTCGTCCCTGAATGGTGTAAAGGTAAGCGTCCGCACCATTCATAGCTCCATCAGTCCATCTTATGGTTGCATTTGTTGAGGTAAAATCACCAGCCTTTACACCACCTAAGTTTATTCAACAGGAATGAGTAAATTAAGCCAATGAATATGTTTATTCATTATTTCTGTAGGTTTTCTTCCATAAAAACGTGTTTACATTGCTTTTGTTTATTGCTTTTTTACCTGACTTCTGTCAAGTCAATTATTTAATTACCTATCAGCTACAATAACAGTAAACAAAATAAATGAATTACCTGGTGGTCCAGGAGGTCCTTTGATATCTACTTGTGTGACGCTGCGCAACTTTCCTACCCAGGTGTTAACCTCGCATTCGTAGTCTCCTCTATCGGCCAAAGTAAGGTTAAAGATTTCTAGATATCCAGATCTAGAATCTATTCGTATTCTGTGAGCTGATATTCCATCCAACCTCATACCGTTGTGTTTCCAAATGTAGGCAATATCTAAAGATTCATCAGCATCTGCACGACATCTCAAGGATAATTGGGCACCAACTGCATACCGAGCTCTGTCTGGCAGTGGTTCAAGTAAAATAGGGCCTCTTAAAACCGTTAACCGTCCTGAACTTTCATCAGTTCCACGAATGTTTTTGGCAATACAGGTGAAAATTCCTTGATCTTCTCGAGATACGGAATTAATGAGTAAACTGCCGTTTGGCAGTACTTTTCTACGGCCAGCGGATCCAACAATGTTTCCGTCTTTTTTCCACTCAAATTGGGGCATAGGAGCAGCTTCGGGTTCGCATTTAATAGTGACATTTCCTCCTTCTGCAGCAAGAATGTCACTGTCTAATGGTTTCTTATGAAAACTTGGTCGCAATACTGGAAAATCAGATTTCATGATATAATACCATTTTGAATATAGCAGGCATCAGAAATACCTTTATTAATAATCACCTAAAATACGTAGTTGGCCAGTTGAAAATTTTGCAGCCAACGAATTGTTTGCTCGGCACTGATACATCCCTGCATCTCTATCCTCTTGTAATTCACTGATGGTTAAAACATTATCCTGAATATGATAGCGTCCAAGGTCTTCCGTTGGGATAGTTTCCATTGATAGTATTTTCGCATCCCGATACCACTGATAGGAAACATCAGGGATACCAAAGGCTTCACAAGTCCACACAAGATTTGATCCTTTGTCCATATGTCGATGTCCAAGAGGTATCGTGAACTGTGGTGCGGCTATTTATTACGATTGGTCAAAAAATGAGACCAAAAATGAATAATTGAACCGAACTTTCAGAGAAAACCTTTAATTTAGCTTCTAAACACAAACTTATTTTAAGGATTTGCAAAGTTACTACTCAGAACAGAAGAAGAAGCAATCACGACACTACAAATGCGATATCACTAATAAGGAGACCTTGGTACTATTAGCTTGTCTGAAAATCCTAACATTCTGCAGTTTATGGATAAATGGATATCACTGTAGGCCATGGACTACAAATCGTACTGTTCTATGATGTCCTAGCGGAAAATCGCTACCCCTCGCACCGTTGTAGAAAGTTCGAAGAGGCCACTGCGCCATGGTGAGTCGGCTCTAGTGGAGTTATTACAATGCATTCTGACGACTCGCTATAAGCCAGTTTCAAACTCATGCAGCAATTTCATAATGTGTAATCTTTTATAATACCGTGCTTTACACATGATAACAATTCTTAATTGCTGAACCATCTATACAAAAGTTTTACAAATTGTAAAATGTTTCAAAGGATTAAACACTAAATTAAAGAGACTATAGTGTCTGTTTTCCAGTGGATTTTTTAATGCACGAATGTCGAATAGGTTACCATCGGCGATCACTCGTGATCTGGCTATTTAATATTTATCTGGTCAAGAAATATTTGTTGTAAAGGTCTGAACAAAACAAGTAGTGACGGTTTCAAGATTTGGTCCATCATTGCCATTAAATATCGGATAAATAATTTTTACCCGTAAGAAGAACTACCAACTATATCATAAATACACAAATTCTTTCACTAGGAATAGGAAATTCCTAGATTTGCCAATTAAACTCACACTTCCCTGAAATGTATAACTAATAGTAAGTTAAATACCGATTCGTACCTTGTATACTTAAAGTAACAGTGTTTTCAATGGATAAACGACTATTAGTAGCCCTACAGACGTAGTCCCCTTGATCTTCCACTGTAACATTTGGAATTGTTAGCACACGATTGTAGTTTGAAAGCGCTGCACCTCCAGGAAGATTAGAACCTTTTCGAGTCCAATTATATGATGGGACAGGACTAAAAAGAGTTTTCCACAAATATTATGAACTTTAATAATATTCGGCAGCTATAAATATATTTGTACACATTGTACTTACTATCCAAACGCAACACACTCCAAACGAACTTCTCCTCCTGCACTTGGGGCTTCGGGAAAAACTTTTGGAAAGTTATTGGGAAACTTAAGCTGCTGATAGTTGGCTACATATATAAGATTTAATTACAATTTGCCCTGAATTAAATTATAGTCTCATTAGGAACTTACCATTGGGGACAACTTTAAGGCTAAACAGTGGACCGTTCCTCCCAGAATTAGATACTGTGCTTTGTACGTTACAACTATAATTATCTTGATCACTCATATCTACGGCAGATATGTACAGATTGCCATCGTAAGATACAAAAACTCTTTGATCCTCTTCAACAAGATTTGGAAAGTATTTACGAGACCAGTCATAATGGATACCTGCGAAATATCGATGTCAATTCAGAAATTTTCCATAATTACGTAAAGTCAACATATATTAAAAATAGCATATTCAAAGCAGTTTTGTAACAGTTCTCGGTTTATTTTAAATTAATGCTGTATTTAATCATGAAGAAAGTAATATGCTTTCATAGTCATATGTTTTGACCAACAGTCGAAATTCAGCTCGTCATTTGGCATCCCAGATATTCTAACGAACTGGTTGATGAAGTAAATTTTCATGTATAATTTGTAGATTTTAGTGATTGATGTGTAAATACTTTACTGAAGTGAACACATATATATGTATGTGCTTTATTCAATTGACCACATATATTAGGTTCGATTTATTTCATACTTTGAAGAAACTTCACCATTACGACAACAGACTGTAAAATAGGCTTATGCTTCATTCCGCTTTTAACTTGAATAGTTATTTTGAAAAGTGATCATCCAAATGAAGTTATTTCACATTGCAATTTTGTCATAATGCAGGGATAATATTTATTGACATTTAACCTATGATGTTATAGATATGAAATACCTAACTATGTGGTACACAAGTACACCTACCATACCAATAATGTTGTTTCATTAATTTCCATCTCTACCACATTACCCCATGACTCACATTTATATCTTATTCTCCTACAGACTCATACACGGGTTACTCTTAGATATCTTAATACAGTCCACACCGATCAATCGTTGAGTTTTATTCTAGCCAACAGTGCATCCGTCATTTGTCTGTTATATTCAGAACTCTCCTATCAGCGAATTGTATTTCCAATAGTCCAGTACCTATAATCAAAGTCTAGAGCAAGTTCATCCGATTGCATGCCGACCACCTCTTAGACTCGAGACAATCTACTGTAAGCCACTTTTATGCATAATGCATATGCATGCATAAATTTTTTTCCTATATTGATAAGTGTGTACCAAGAAGGTGTAAAATAGTTTCGTTGTAAAAGATGTGTCACACGTCACACGTATATTTATTTGTTGGCAGAGCAAAGCAGCATGGTGTATGCGATAATAAACTGAAAGCTTACTTGCTGCTGATACTTGTGGAGGGTCACAATAAATTGCTTTCCCCCAGTATTGGTTTCCGTATTCCACTGAGCGAGAAAGAATAAATTCTCCTATGTAACCAAAAGATAATGAAACAGTCTCAGATACGATAGATCCATATAAATTAGTGGCTACACAGTGATAGTTTCCACGATCTTCCTTTTGTGTCGGTGTATCGATTATCAGGCTTCCTCCACTAATTGTATACTTTGGAATTTTCAATGGTTCCACCAGAACAGGCATTAAGGTATTGTTTTTGTATTCTTCTTTATACCATTTGTACGTGGGTGCAGGCCATCCTCCAGCTAAGCAACTACAGTATGCACCAACACCAAGTTCAAACATCTCTTCCAATGCCAGTATACGAACAACGTTTTACAGAGTAACAATAATAACAGTAAGAAGCCGATCTGTCATCATGTTCTTGGATTCGGTTTAAATCAAAGTTTTTTTGGTGTTTCAAATATACCTGCCTACCTCTGTAATCTCTAGTCGGATCTTTTAATTCCAAATTTAACTTCCCTAGTTGTCAACACTAAACAAAACCCCTATTAAAATTGATGCTTCCATCGCTAAGAATTTAATGCATGCTTGAGATAGATTCGATTCGTTATAAATTTATATTTTCACTAAACTTACAATATAGCTATATAATGTGGAGTGTTGAGTTTGTAATAGGTACCTAGGTATCAGATTGTCCATTTCAAACAGCTTACGAGTAGGATAATTTCACATACTCAGGAGAAAAAAAATTCTACTGACAAAGCCAAAAGTAATTTGGGGAAACTTGAGTAAAACAGTTTCAACCTTACATCTTGGTTAATCCTAATTATTGACCACCACGATGCCAGATAACACATTCATAATGGCAAAGATATAAAAACTATCTTTGAAATGTGGTCACTGAGACATGAATCATATATTTTCTTAATCCTCTCAGCTAGGTTGTTCGAATGATGTCACTTGATGGTGGTGTGTAAAAAATCGAAAGGAAACCTTTGAGTTTTCAATTGTTTTCTACAATCTCTCTCATGCATTAAACAAATCTGTGTTCTTTATCTTTCGCTGAAAAAGTATTAGGTACTGAAATCCGACTAGTAAACAACTGGTTGTGTGTGATGAGATGCCGATGTATATTATGTAAATGTACATTCAAAACACCAAAGATCCCACATAGGTGGACGAGGTCTCAAATTTGAGAAAAAGTAACAAATACGGCT
>JAAXYV010000111.1:0-15662 GCA_036851875.1 Novacerus sp. FZ-2019
ATAATACAACACAGTGATAATTAATTACACATTTTTTAAAATATACCTTGGATTGCATACACTCCCATCATCTATCAGGTGACTGTCAAAGCTAAATTGCCGCTTTTGAACAGACCGGCGACTGGCGGCAACACAATGTTCTTGCCTTTATTTCTCACTATAATCTACAGCTTCCATGTGGAAAGATAGCATTATGATAATAGTCTTCGTAGTTTGTAAGAAATTTTTGTTGCCATTAGTATTGATAGTACTGAATTTCTGTGCCACTTTTAGACTTGATAAATAATAGCTGTTGTATTATTACTTTCGAACAAGTGTTGTTATCTCTCTGTTTTGTCAATACATCATTGTTTTTCTATCCTCTCGATTATCCATCCTCCTCCGTCAACCCCCTGCGTGGCTTTTGCCTATTTATTTGTATTATATATACTAATGTTGTAACATATTTATTATACGTGTTTGTATTGTGAGTGTAAAGACAAAAGATGACTCGACACAAAGGTGAAGGTGAACGTCAGGTGCTACCAGATCTTGATGGCAAATTGGATGAATTATTTTTCCTTTGGTTTACATCGGAAGAGGTCAAACAAATGATCGCATCTGACCTGGAGGCTGTTAAAAATGGTTTGGCTTTTACTGTTTCTGCTTGTTTTTTTCTATGTCAATTATACATTTTGCTTTTGAGTTGTCACGGTCATACTGAAAAAAATGATGATGATATTTATTACTAAAATACAACCCAACCACTACATGTTATGTCATATTTATGAATTTTAGGTTGGGCAACAGGTGTTTGCTCATTTTTATTTATGATTTGAGCTCAGTTTTTTTGGTGTCTGCGCTGATGTAAGAAAAACCTAGTCTGTACGAACTTACACTTGTTTAATAAGTTGTGAAGTTTATAATTTTGAAAAATTTTCATTAAGGTTCAGTTTCAATTAATTTAATTAAATCAAAGAGTACAAGAAGATTGTATTTTCAATTTTCATCTTATTCAATTTTGTGAATGGACTTGATAAATTAAAGATATTCTGTAGGTCTCACTCCAAGTATGGTAATAAAACTATAAAACGTTAACGATGACGCCCACGTCAAAAATTTATTCAGTATTACTTGACGCAAATCACTTCAGTCATCATAAGTTAGTTTTGGTACTTAGTGTCTCCATGTTCATCCATACTCAACAACAGTATTTTGGCATGCATCATGCATGGGTATTAAAATGAAAATAAAGCTCAGCGGCTAATGAAAAGACATTACATTCAGTTTCTTAGCATTTTTTCCCCACCAGGGCTATATTATACATACATTACATTATACATACGTTACGTTACGTTACTTTTCTTAACGTTACGTTACGTATGACATCTAATTATTCTTGCAAAATATCATCCAGCCTAAATTATGGCTGACACAAACGCTGCCAAGTTTCCATTTACTTATAATACTTACACTGTGCACTGCATTTTGAATGAAATGCGATTTTTTTTATATAGTAAGTGTAGCTTTAATTTAAAAATACATAAATACACTTAAAAAAATCTCTACCATTTTTGATTTATAACATTCAACATTTGAATGTTTCAGGTTTTGGAAAGGATGTTTTACGGGAAGTTAACCAAGTGTACACGGAATTGAAGCTGAGGAAAGATCCGAAGAGCCCAGTATTGGTTCCACCCATGTCAGTAAGTACATTAAATCAGCTTACCATATATTATAGTATCTCCGCCACTCGAAAGTATCCGGTTTAAATAATGAAACCACTCTTCTGCACTGCCACGGCATGGCTGTAAATCCTATCCCAATCCTATCGAAGAATTCAATGCAAATGTTGAATATGACGAAATGCCTGTGTGTCTTATTACGCGGTGTAATTTTTGAGCGTGTGTTGTGTACAGCATAATAGGTATCTGTATTATTCTGTATAGTATGTAATTTAATTTATGTTCCTCCTTGCTTGCTTATTTGATGCTTATAATAATCTATTAAAGCCTAGTACGGTTCCTGAAATTGAAGGTGTGAGAGTTTTGCTTGTGCGAGTCCCACGTAATGGGTGGACACGAGTTGCAAATCCTGACCTTGACATCCTCCACTTAAATGCCTAAATGTCTTCTCTGACCAACTGTCCATGAGTTTTAATGCAATGCAAAAGGTAGACTGTAGGAGGAATACCACCCTCATGTATATATATGCCTGCCCAAGCCATGGCTTCGCAGTCCAGTCCAGTGCAGTGATAAAAGATAGAATAGAGTCTCAGAGTCAGGTGTGGTGGTGGTGGTGTTTAGTTTAAAAGTATCTACTACGTACGTATGTAGGTACTTGTTGTATGTAGGTAGGTAGGTATGTGTATGTATTGTATATCACATACATACTACATAACATAACGTAACATGAAAGGATTATGTATACGGATGGACGGTAGACGAGATGAGGATGAGGATAATAAGGGTGCGTGCCGTCGTCGGGCCGAAGGATGTGGTGTACGGAGATGTACTTCTCTCTCTCTCTCTCTCATAGTCTCATGTCTCTGTGCTTGAGGAAGATTTTGATGGTTGATGTTGATGATGCTGCTTCTGCTGGATGCTGTGACTTTGGCTTGCTCACTCGTGGGACTCAGTAGGCGGATAGATTTTTCCCCTTCAACCCCCCGACACCCAAATTTGGACCGATTTCAATCTGCCCATATGCCGCGTGGGTGTCCAAAAATAACTTTCCCTTTTCCATCTTTCGCACATTTGCTTCTTTGCTTCTTCGCTCCTCACTCTAGTCTCTTACGTTTCTTTACAAGTATTTCAAACGCATTTTCTGTCTTGTTTCTTGTCCCTTCCTTGTCTTGTGTTTTTACTTATATGTAAAGTATCTCTGATCAGACACACAACCACAGAGACAAGACAAGAAAATAGATATTCATACGTAGACAGTGAATTAATGGTGTCCTTTTTATTACTACTTACATAATATACTATACTACTGCAACGACGACGATTACTCCTCCGTCCCTGCTTGTCATTGTGATAGTGAGTAAAATAAAGGAGCAGAAGTGGCTGGCTGACGAGGGTCAGCCACTATTGTTATTGTTGCAAGTGTCTCATCTGTTGCGCAATTGCTTACCTAATTTCAAGGAGTGTAAACACAAGAGTGTCTCCCATTCAAAAGCAACAGTTGTGGTAGTGGCAGAGAAAAATTTAGAATTCCATGGGACTGTAACTGTAAGACTAGGCTTAGCCTCGCTGTACTCTACAGTCCCAGCAAAGCACAGAAAAGCAAAGCAAAGCAAAGCAGAGCAGAGGAAAGTATTATCCCATTTTTTGAGCAGCTAATTCAGAGGAAAGAGCGAGTTGTTTGGTTGGACATGGGTGTTATTTGGTACGGTGGATCAGCATCAGCCTCATCCTCATCGTCGTTGGCAAAGTCTGAGTCTCTGCTGAGTTTGATAGTGCGGCACTCTTCTTCTCTGGGGTCGTCTTCCTCATCCTAATACAGTTAAAAATAACACAAAGTTGCAGATGTGGGAATAGGATAGATCAACTTACTTACAACGTAACAGAAAGTACGTACTACGTACAACAGTACAGTACATAGTAGTACATATACATACAGTGTATATAACATACATACATACATACACACAGACTGTGCAGAGACACAGCCAGGCAAAGGATTTGCATGAAAGTGCATTGCATACACGATTACACGAACACGACCGACTGACTGCTCTGCTCGCTCGTACTACAGTATTCTATCCATACATACTTACATACTATACTTCTAGACAGCGGTGATCAAAATTGGCTTCAGCCTATGTTCATTCAAAGTTTAATAGCCTGTCCGGAACAAGTAAGTTCATTAAATAACTCTAAAAGAATGAGTTCGGAAGAAGTTGCAGAGCTTGCTCAAGCTATTCATTCGCATGCGGACGCTCTATACGAGTCATGGACCAAGGGCCCAGATGTCATGCGGCGAATGGAAGACACTCTGGAGCTATTAGCGGACCCTGGCCTCACGCCAAAATTAGAACACCTGGTGTCCACCTTTGTACGTCGGGATAAAGCCAAACGGCAACAAATTCGTCAACACCAAAGTCCTCCAAAAACATTGGATCCATCTAATGAGGGTGAACTTAATCTAAATGGATCTGCAGCGGCATTGAATAAAAAACCTTTACCTAAAAGTATCCTAGCGGTTGTCCAAAGATTTGAGCCTTCACCAGAAAGAGTAAAAGAGCGAGCCGCAAGTCCGGCAAGCGATCTAGTCAAGGTGTCCTTACCCGGGATAGGCATCGTAAATAAAAATGTGCTTTGGGCTGAGTCCAGCAATCGTCAAACAGTCACAGAAAAAACTCTTGCCCGTCAAACCCAACCCGTTGCTAATAAGACTTTTGCCGGCAATCAAGGTTTTCTTGTCAATAATCAAAGGAGTAATTTGAATGTGAATGTCGCTCCTGTAACAACAAACAACGTAACAACTACGAGAGTGGTTCGAGAACGGCATATTCCTATAGAGAGATGTGACCGTGATGACTCCCCAGCTCCTACCGTTGTTGAGAAAAATGGACCTATGAGAACTCTGGACCCTAGGGAAAAACTAATGACAATTCATTTAGAAAATCCAACAGATTGTAAAGGAGCAGCAGATATTCAAGAACTGGAAAGAGAAGAGGAGAAATTGTTCAGAGCACTTCGAACTGGACAGGTTGTTCCTCCTGGACATGGTTCAAGTCCAACCTCATTGGATCTTTTGAGAGAGAAAGCAACTTCACCTTCTAACTCTAGAGTAGCTTTTGCCAAAGAAAGAATTCGTCAAAGTCAGGAGCATCCTTTAACGCAGCAGAGATTGGAATTGCAAAAACGACTTCCTTCACCATCGGGTTCATTAGCTGCAGCTATTGCCGTTCAACAAGGAAAAATCAAATTCCAACCTCACAATCACGTAGTCACTGTAAACGGGTCGCAACTGGAAGATGAGGTTGGTGCTAATAAAGAGAATGGTGGTGGTGGTGGGACAGCTTCGGGTGGTGTTAGGCAAGGCTGGGTCACCACAGTCCTTCGTTTCGGACCAGGTTCAAGTGTAGCTGATAGGGTTCAACTTTTTGAGAAATATCCGGCGCATATTGTTAGTTCAACAAATTCTACAAGTACACCCAATCTTCCTCAAGCATCTGTTGCTTCTCCCAAAGAAGGAAACTCTCACTGGTCTCGTAAACAGACCACCGCCAATAATGTGTCTGCCCCTTGGAGAGCTACTGTTCCTAGTGAAACACATCACCAGGTTGATCTATCTCTGCTCTCCGATTGTTCTTGGCTGTTCCCCAAACTTAACAAATTGCACCGTGTTGTATGTATTTGTACCAGTAGTAGTAGTTGTAGTAGTAGCACTAGCACTACTATGTTTAGCGTAGCGGTGTTTCCCTCGTATCTTATCGCTCACACTCTCTGTAGACATAACATTATTATATGTATCCTTCCATTGCTTTTACTCACTTTTCGTAGTAGCAACAGGCTTCCATGTCTGGATTATGAATCATTGACTTATACCTAATTTTATATTTGCAGCCGGATGTTGTGGTAGGACCGAAAAAACAAAACGGAGGTCTTAAGTCACCCGTGAGCACTATCAAAAATACTACCAGAGTGCCAAGGTTCTACTGGCCAGAAGGAAAACCTCCTCATATTTCCAGTGTACAGCAATGCTTAGCAAAAGCCGAAGAACAGTTTGCAAAATCTTCCGGTTCTGTCTCTTACATTCAATTTGGCCAGGTGAAAACCAAGATCACTGCCTAGCATTACTTTTCAAAAGTTTTAATTAAAGTTGAAAAAAAAAATTAATTTTAAATAATACAAAAATGTATATAATTTGAATTTATTTTACATAGTTACTCTTGGCCATTGGAATCCCATTCTACTGGAAGAAACCGTTTTGGATGGCTTTTGGTTTGAAATCGGATGACGCATTAAGCTCGAAAACATTTATTCCATTTTATCGTCATATCATGTCGGAATATCCAGATGATGCGTCCAGATTCATGAGAATTCTTTCAACAGCTGCAAGATATGCAAATATTAGTAATAAAGGAGTAAATAATAATAATAACAACAACAATAAGGCTCCATCTGTAAATCATGGAAAACTTTCTCAGGATTTAAAATCAATAGAAATATCCATGTCGGATTTCATTCCCATGATTCAAGACATCATAGACACTCACCCAGGTATAATTAATCACACATACAAGTATACGACCAGTTCTGTTTAATATGTGTATATAATGCAACCATATAAGTGTACTGATGACTATTCATTTAACAGGTCTTGGATTCCTACGCGATGCACCTGAATTTCATAGTAGATACGTAACCACCGTTATTTCACGTATTTTCTATAAGGTGTGAATTAAAATTAGCATTTAGAACGAGTAGACATTTAGTCAAATTATATTAGACAATAAGCAAATCATGCTGACAATCAATTTTTTTATGTATAAAATATCAACAGGTTAATAGATCTTGGACTGGACGAATCTCTTTGGCGGAATTAAGGCGTTCCAACCTACTGAGGGTAATTAAACGATTGGAAGAAGAGACTGATGTTAATACTATCACGGAATATTTCTCTTATGAACATTTCTACGTAATTTATTGCAAATTCTGGGAGTTGGACAAAGATCATGATCTTCTAATTGATAAAAATGATTTAGCTGCACATAGTGATCATGGTAAGTTTTTATTATTTATTATTATTTAAAATTTATTGATCAGATAAAATATTGCAATATTTTTCATTTCACTTTATTCTGTCTCGATAGCACTATCAAGTCGTATAATTGACAGAATCTTCAGCGGAACAGTAATACGGGGTTGGGATGTAGCTTCACCGGTTAAATGTAGCCCTGGAAAAATGACTTATAGTGATTTTGTATGGTTTTTGCTCTCCGAAGAAGATAAAAGAACTCCAACGTCCATAGGTGGGTAATTATTTTTCCGCATAATATGTAATTCGTGCCATTATGTAATTACTTCAATATGGCGTTAACTATATGTATAGAGTATTGGTTTCGATGTTTGGATTTGGATGGAGATGGTATCCTTAGTCCGTTTGAATTACAATTCTTCTATTCTGAGCAAGAGTGTCGCATTGAAAGTTTGGGTATTGAGCCACTGGATTTCAGTAATATTTACTGCCAGATTGTTGATATGCTCCGGTGTTCCACTACAGGTACGTTTTTTATAAATTTTTTACTTGCCAATTAATTGATTTCTGTTATTATTTCAGAAAATATTCGATTTGTTGAATTTCTTCATTTTTATGAGCAGGTATCCGTCTGCGAGACTTAAAGCAGAATCCCCAGCTAGCAGCTAACGTGTTCAATACCTTATTTAATTTGGACAAATACCTTGATCATGAACAAAGAGATCCATTTGCAGCAGCTGCTTCCGCATCAAGCAGTCATGAAGTAGCGGAAGGAGAGTCTGACTGGGACAAGTATGCTGCTTCTGAATATGAGCTTCTAATTGCCGAAGAAACCCCTTCCGATAATTTGTAAGCAGCTCTAATTAAGACAATTCAGGAGGGAAGTGAGAAAGTACATAAAAGTAAGATGTACAATTCATTGTTTTTGATTTTTAGATACAATTCCGATTTCGAAGATAATATTGCAAATCTAACGCCCTGAAATTTCCTGCTTTATACTGTTATGTATGAAAAATGAAAAATAAATATGCGCAGTATTAACCATTGGTTAAACAAGTTTGTTCACAAATAATCGAAGTATTTGAATGCATTTATTATTATTATATTACTATTACTATTAAATACGTCAAGAGCTTCTACATGTCAATCAATCAAACATTTAATTTCTTCACGGATAATAATTGTAATTTTAATATTGTTGTTAGGCTGGGACTTTGTTGTCTTTTACTGAGACTGGATTTTATAACATGGTGATTCAATTAGCCATTCCCCGTCTTCACTGTGTGTGCATGTCATTTTACCAAAATAGATTTTCGTATTATTCGCAGAGAGCAGATAGTACAGCATTAAAATCGTTATCACAAGACATGAACATACGTACATCCCAAGCATGCATTTTCGAATTGTCGAGCCCTGCAACGTAAGACGAGCGTTAAACGATTAATAAGTTTAATTAGTATACTCCTGCACTGTAATTAGTATAATTGAACCCGTAGAAATAATGTAAAAGGTAATTAATGTAGGTTATCCCGACGAATTGGCCGCCAATGCGGCCAATTCAAAAACTCAAATCTAAAAAATGCCGACTCGGCCTGCATCTGCACCAGTCAATTCAAAAACTAAGAATCGACCATTTCCCCATGCAGGAGCTGATGCAGTATACTGCTAAGAAGTACGTTTTTTTATAGAACGGCTAATATACTTTAATTTTTACTGTTTCACTTTTCATTTCCAGAATTCATTTATTATCGATTCTTAATAAAGCAATTTTAGTAACAGTCAAAAACAGTTTTGAGTCCATTCTCTGAAACAAAAATAGAATGTTATGAAAAGACGAGTGAGGTTCAACGCGCATGTGCATGCGTGTTGAACCTCACTGTGCACGCTGAATCGGTGATGCCGTCGTTAGCCGATTAATAAAGGTGCCGCATCGGCCGATTCGAGTTTTACTAGCACCGGGCAACATTATAATTAATGTCTTACTGGGAGGTCTTGAACTTCTTTGTCATCTAATATTGGCACAGGGACAGGAGTGTAGATTCTTCCATGAGGAAGTTGCATACTTTTGTCAGTTCTACACATGAGCACCTGAATTCAACTTAATTAATGTAATTTTGTAATTGTTCTAGTGATAATTACATGTCTAAATAAGGTAGCCTTATTACAAAAATCTAAAAAAAAAATACTGTTACGAAGACTTACACTCATGAAGACATGAAAAAGTAGGTCAATGGCAATCCAAATGAATATAACTTTTGTAGTTTTTGAAACAAAATTTCTACTGTCAATTACATCGGGTAGAGCTGACGGAGAAGCCGGAATGAGGGCAGAATTTATTATCATAACCACTGTCAAATCATAATTGCAATCTTTAATCCTGCCTGGAAATATTATTGGCAATATTTAAACTATCTGATCTTACAACTTCCAATATAAACAGCCATGCCAAAGAACCAATGGCAGCACATTCCGATTAACCGTGTTTTCTCTTGAAGGCAACGAAAGCCCCCTAAAACGGCTAGAATTGAAAAAAGTAGCATCAGTATCCATCCAGTTACTCGGTGACCGTAAGCCGCCAGTGTCCAACTTACTCCTAAGTCAAATCTCGTCGTGTAAATTTCGAACATTCCGACGGCATATAAGATTATTGCAACGAGTACTGATGCAATATGAGTCTACCCGGACGAAAAAATCAGAAATGTTTAATTTGAGTTAATTTCATAAAATTCTGAAGCTTAGCTTAAGTACTTCTTAAGCTAGTGTTGCCCCGATGCATCGGCCGCCATTTTGACCGAATCTGCATCGGCCAATTCAAAAACTAAGAATCGGCTGTTTGCCAATGCACGTCTTTTATAGAAATGCTAACTGTGCTCTACTTTTTACTGTTTTACGTATCATTTCTAGAATCAAAAAATTACTTCACTTTTAATATCTCAAATCAATTTTATTAACAGTCAAAACATTTCCGAGTTCATTTTATTAAGCAGAAATGCCCTAATTGATGTAGAATTTTATGAAATGACGAGTCGAGTGAGGTTCAACGCGCATAATGCGCAACCGATGAATCGGCGATGCATCGGTTTTGTCCGATTCGAATTTTCCATGCATCGGGGCAACACTAGCTTAAGTCATTGATTTTGGTGTAAAATGATTGTCAAAAATAATCTGAAAAGTTACGAAATGCCACACGCGGATGAAAAGTACACGTGATGCCAGGAAAGTTTCCTTATAGTACCGGCTTAGGAAAATACTAATGGGAGTGACGAAAGTGGTAGCAACAGTCATGCACACTCCATGTATACAGCGAGAATACTGCAAAGAATTTGCATTCATAAATTTATGCATTCAGTTGCGGAAACTTTGTGATAAAAATGCCGTAGTAACTAACCCAGATGTCAATCGTGACAGGAGGTTCTGAAAGTTCCTTCTTATTGCCATACACTTCAAATCCAAATTTCTTTTCATTGTCTTCACTCATTACTCTTGTGTCTAATAAATTAACTATAACTGGCATTTTACGAGCAGGATCACAAATCATGTAGCAAAAAACTTTAATTCTTTCTGCGATGACCGTTTTCAAGTAATCATCGTAGTTTTGCAATTTAGAAATGAAAGGAGTCTCATATGTTGTGCACTGGTGTGGATAGTTGAAAGACCCTATGTTAGCTGAATCATTACAGCGTCCTGAGTACGGGAACTTCCCTACGCAGTTATCTTTAGTGTTGAACATAAGCACATCGCTCGTAATTGAGCGTACCCAGGGAGGTTCTCCATCCTTTATTTCCACCCTGCAATTAAAAGTTTCGTTGAGTCCAAGTTTAGGAATGAGATCGTAGACTCCAACAAATCCCCGTATTTTGATCACCGGTGTTTTAGCCACCTGCACTGGATCTTTCCAATCAAATAAATACCCAGGAATTAGAGCTAATATTATATTTAGTTTCTTATCGGCGGTATCTTATAGCCATGTTTCGTATCTTATTCAAATGAATGTAGAGCCTATAAGTAGGAACCTTGTGCAAATACAACAAATCCAGTGTAATAGCAAAAAAATGGAATATCTTCAAATATCTCCTGAACAGATCCTCGATATCTTAAAATGCTCGCGCAAGCGTAAAGTATCCCTGCAAGGTTGAATGCCGTTAGTTTTACCTGCAAGCCAACCTCCCAAAAATCCCAGCGAACATTTTTCCTGAGTTCGTACATTTTTTGTGGCCCACTGCGAATAAAATGAGATTGAGGGTAGTCCATTTTAACCAAGCTAATAAATTAAACCTGACTGTCTTCATCAGTATATAAATCGTGACTATCTTGGAAAAAGAAGTAAGCAAAATCACTGGAAGAAAGTCGATATAGGCATCACAGAACATCCACTACATTTGACATTCTAAATATTTCAAATTTACTAAACATTGTTAGAAAATCATATTTTGCATGAAGCTATCTTTAAAATCGAAAACAAAATCTATTTGCTAACAAATTAACAAAATTGGACCAGGATTGTTTAATTGTTTGAGTTTCCTTTCAGTCTATTTTAATAATTGCCATAAATGTCTGCTTGTAATCACGTTTCCTCAGCAGCAATGTCGCAACGTAATGAAATTCAGTCAACGGCATAATATACTTTTTAATTTTGGGGGTCGGAATGGGTTAAAATGTGTCCGTGTGTGTGATCATGCATTAGCGCGGGTGGTAGGTCAAGTACCTGTGCGCTTAAACTTTATTTTTCATGTGACACTTCACAATGTTTGTACAACTTTTACATTAACATTTTTTTCATTTGAAGTACCGTAAACTCTCTAATAGAAGCCGGGAGGCTTATAGGCAGACATCAATAAATTTGCCCGGCTAGTAATAGAGGCCGGCTTCTATTCAATTTCTGTTCAATTCAGAAATAGTACAACGACTTTGAAATAGGTAGTTTGTTGCAGTAACAAGAAAATATACCATACACCTCCACAGTTATTTGAATCAAGTAAGTCAGCGCACCATTTACCAGCTTCATTGTGTACTCAATATTCAACGTTTGTGATTTCGGCTACCATTGGAGCCCGGCTTCTAAATGACAAAATCTGTCATTTTATCCGGCCTCTAATGGAGGTTCGGCTTCTATTGGAGAGTTTACGGTATATGATATTAGGTCTCAGAAGTGTTATCCGTCGTGCTGGATAACACTGCTGATAACCGTCAGGGTTACCTTTCTTGTTATAGTGAAGGTAAAGTTCAATAGTAAACAGCCGCCATCTACTAAATGCTCAGCGTACTCATAAAAAGACTAGCATTGAAGTCAAACTAACCCAAGTTTGCCACTTAACTACGGTAGAAAGGGAATTATCCTCACCTCACTTATTTTGTTTAGTTTTTATAAATAGTAATAATTGACAAACATCCAATCCTAGAAATTCCCTTTCAGTTCTAGTGGCTAAACTTGGGTTGGCTTCACAGCTACTATATATTCTTTCATAACTTACTTTCTCTTGAACCCTTCGTAGTCTCGAATAAGCTATGTACTCTGAAAGTAATAATCATAGAACTTATTATTGTACTCTTTGAACATCAAATATTTATTTAGACTATAGACTAAAGACTCTTATTAAGCTATTATACCGAAACCGAATGTTTGTGTGATGATTACAAGCATACTGAGAGAAGCGCCAAGTCAACTGAAATTTACGGGCGTTTCCTGGCGCTACTACCATTTCATCATCGAAATTGTCGTTACGTTGTTGACGAGAACTGGAAGCCCAATCAGCCATGTAAACAAACCCCCAGGGATGCTTCGTTATTTTGCAAAGAATGAAAACGTTACAAGATATTTCAAATAAATGTTAAATGCTATGTATTATTGCTGCAATCTAAAACTTACAATTGGTTCGTAACGTGGAGTTGTTAAACAAGGTACCATTTGATACTTGGTGACCGGAAAGGAATCGTCATCCATGGCACAGGGGAATCCATGAACAAACTCACCAATCGGATCTCCATTTTCGTCAATGGCGTTCACCAACAGACTCCAAAATCGCTTTCTAGTCGTAGATACAACCAAGTGCAGGTAACCATTTAACCATTTACTGGTATCAAATGAATCTATCTTCGAAATACTGTACACTTCAATCTGAACACCGTCGCCCTCTATATATTTCTCTGGATCATAATTCTCAGTCATAGGTGTATAAGCTTTAAAATTGTAAAACTTTTCCATTCCAATACTAAACTGTAACACTCCGGCGTCACCACGGTATATGCTCGTATTCGCAACAGTTTCGCCATACTGTCCCACCCCCAAACAAGATTCTTTGTAAACCTTCGAGGCACTCACTAACTTTGCAATAAGGCTCAAAATCCAACCAAAATTAAAGAATAAATCAAGAAAATTCATTTTTACAAAGTAGACGCAAGGTCATCTTTGCTTAGTTCGTTATTAAGCGATTTAAAATTGTTCTGTGCTACAGAATCCGTAATTCTGCAACTCAAATCGTACTAGAATCTTGAAAGAACGATAACGTTTTTTTTTCTTGCAGCGATTGTATCAGCGAATATACAATATCTGTAGGTAGTTTATATGTAATTCCAATGATTTACTCGGCTACCTAGGTGATAAAAGTACTTACATTATATTATGAAGAAAAAATCTTGACATACGATTACCATGCAAAAGCAGAGGTCATTCAAATACTTCCGTGTCTCGTTGAATAGGCATATTATACAGTATTTCTATCAATCTTGATTACAGATATTAATAGAATTTTATGGCGAAAATGTCATTCAACCCATTGATAGCTCAAAAAATATACACGCGAAAACTTATATTTGCATATATATTAGTCCCTTACTTTCAGTTGTGGTAGAAAAGTTTAACGCAAAAATTTTTCATCCATTAACTTACAATCACATACTTAAAATTTACATATTGACCTGATATTGAACTCCAACTTGAATACTAAACGCTAAGAGTAAAGCTTAAATTCAGACGTAGCAAAGTATATAAATAGGTATCTATACTATACACGATTATATTGTAATTCTACACGGAAATGCAGAACATCTAGATTGAACATAAATCATAACCAAACCACCGGTTTATTTCTGACCTAAACAACACATGCAGAAAAAAAACCTTAAAAGCTCATTTATTGATTTACATAGCATTGCTCTATAGCAAACATATATTCATCCAGTATGCAAAAATCTTGCTCATCATTAAACGGATTCAAATACAAAAATTTTACTTGCACAACCGAGTTAGTAATGTCAAACGTTCTAGTAAATCAAAGCCGAACAAAACTGCCAAGGAAATAATCCAGATCAATAGAAAAGAAAAAGCACCTATACCTATATATCTACTTAAAATTTATTTTAAGTACCACACGTTTTCATTCATTTCTATTCCTTTTCCTCTTAACTATACTAATTAAAATGAAACCAAAGTGGAATACAATATTACATTACAGAACACAAGGGATTGACCGGGTTTTCTTGCACCAGATGTCTTTTCCATTTCAATTTTTCCTAACTCCTTCCTACACAAAGTGCACTCTTGTTCATCACCTAACTCTACAACCCAACGCAACATTACCTTCCATTACCTGACCTTACATTTATTTACAAATACACCAGTCATCATAATAATATCAATATCTACAAAAAAAGAAACTACGCATCCCTATTTTAAATCCCTACCTACACTACACACACACATAAAATCCTCTTCAAACATTACAAACAATACAAGTAATAAATACAATATTAATATTAAAATAATATAATGAATGGAAGTGAGAGGTAGGTAATAAATATTATTTCTACTATTCATCCAACATCCAACAAACTAATTTTGCTTGTGTTCAGTATAAAAATAAACACCTGTCTAGGGAAAAAGTGTCACATTCTAAACTCGTTATCTTATAGAATAAACATATTTAAATGCCATCGACACCGACAAATACATCCATACAAATTCTACATACGTACTTCCATGGTCAAGTATTTAATGTATTTAACCAATCGTAAACTATATATCCATTTCCATACATATTGATGTATGTTGGTAATGTATATATACAATGTGTGCGCACTCACTTCACCACAGCTACAACTTCAACCACAACCACAGCCACAGCCCACATCACAGCAAATACCTACAACAACAAACAAGAACAAAATTAACACTAAGAAATCTCATCCTACATCCAGTACAGTAGCAGTACAATAATAATATTATAATGTATATATAGTTATAGCATAGCACATCAGAATCTAGTATAGTGGAAATGACTGCACAGTGAATTACAGACAAAAGAGACATAAAAGGATGCACAATGGATTATGAATGAGAGGGGTAATAAAAGCTTGAGCGAGTCGATATAATGCTTTTATAGAATAAAAAAGAAGAAAACTAAACTGTTAAATAAAAAGAAGAATACTTCTAGTGGAGTAGTTTGTATGTATGTGTAGTAGTTTACAATTTACAACAATACTTGGCTTCTCTTGTGTGCTGGCTTCACTTCTTCAATATACCTGGTCTGGTCTTCCTTATCGAGCATTGTTCTTCTCTATTCAATCTTTTGTAGAAGTTTACAGTCTACACACTATACAGACAGAAGCACTAAATAAAGCCTTTCTCAGTTCGCTCTAATACTGTTATTGTGGTCAGAATGTGAATGTGAGTTGTCTTGTAAATAATGTGTATAAAATGAACAACTTTATTTCTACGTATTCTCTCATTGTTATTATTATTTTATCCTTTGACTTGTTTTGCCTTGCTTTGATTTAACTTAGCTTAACTTAGCTTAGCTTCTTGGATGAATTGTTAATACGTCAAACGCTATGCCGCATTATACTTACTATACTACTAGTACTACTACTACAACTTGTATTAAAAGACGTTAGTTAGTTAGTCAGTCAGTCAGTCAGTTTTTTCGTATTGTATTTAGTACATAAATGTTGAAGAGAATGGACTCGAAGTTTCTATGCTG
>JAAXYV010000112.1:0-10578 GCA_036851875.1 Novacerus sp. FZ-2019
ATAAAAGTTTAAAATCAAATCAAAAGAACAGTCTTCAATTTTATTTTGAACATAATTATTAAGAGAGCATGCATATATTACGTGATGACTCAAAGGTAAAGGGGGTCTCAAGCCTCAGATTTATCCCTAAACATTACATAGGGGGAGGGAGATTGTCATTTCTCATGACGTGATATGAAATATGAAAATACTGAATTTGAGCAAGCTCCCATTTCAATTCCGCCAAATTCCCACACAATCAAACATTGAGAAGATGGAAAACAATCTATGAAGGTTAGAATATCGAGAAATTTATCGGAAGAGAGTGACAACTTTGTAGGTAATAATTAAGGATTTGGTAGCATGGAATTCTCGTTCTATTGACTTGTAGTAAACCCTGTCTGTAAGTCATATTACGTATTATTACATTGCAAATATAATATTCAAAAATATTACGTCATGTACGTGTTACGTGATCTCCCTAATTTATTACCAACAATGACGATGGAGGGGGAGGGTAAAAATTACCAAAAACTCAATACGTAATATATGCAATTAATTTCAATTGATTAAGAAATGTTCATTCACCTAGTGTTCAAAAATAAAATAACTAATACTAGTTACAATAGCAGAGGTTCTCTTCCTGAACCTCCATATTTAAAATGTGTAGCTTACCTTAACATACTCTTCAAGATTGTGAATAGTACATGGAATATCTTTTCCTCCTTTTCGTAACTCAATTGAAGGATGACCCGGAAGGGTAAAGTCTAACCCCAGATTGTCAATACGACATCCATCAAGAGTCAAAGACTCTAACGCAACAATCAATTCGTTACCAATAAGTCCAGACTTCGCCTCTAGCTTTTTCTTTTGTGAGACCACGCTGACTAGTTGCCGAATACTTCGGGCAACTGTTGAATCTACATCAGCCATATCAGACAACGACATAGAATACTCACCACCCAGAATCCATTTGTACTGTGTTTTGCTCAACGGTAGATCAATCTGAGAAACAATATAATTATGGTCAGTGAGTTAAAACGTAAATGTCAGAACAGATAAAATACTACACAGTATTTATCCGTACTGTTGAAAACTTAATAGGTTAAAACAAATTTGCAACCCACCATTCTAGAATCCATCACCGCCTTGGCCATAAATCGTCCCATAAACTTAAACTTCGACTTTATCTTCGTTACTTGACCTGCTTTAACTGATTTGCCTATGGGCTTTGGAAACAGCCCTACACTTGTCTGAACATATGACTTAGACTTCGTATCCACTACATCATCATCACCAATCGAATGATCCACAGAGGATTCGCAGTGCCAAAGATCCAACTCCTTTTTCTGAAGTTCTTGAGATACTAGTGCATAGAACTCCAAAGTCGGTCCCAAACCTGTTCCAACTTCATTTTCATATTGAATCTCTAACAATGGTCGTGACGACCCAAAATCTTGCATGAGTTGCTCCGCATGTTGCAAAATATTATCACGGGATATCGTTCGTTTACGTCGATCCAGTCTGGGTGTCACTCGATCCTGTAATTAAGAACAACAAATAACACCAAGCTCGCCAAATTGAGATTCGAGTAAAAAAGAAAATTCTTACTTCTCGCTCCGAGCTATTTAACTCCGGCACGGCATCCAAAAGTCTTTGAAGAGCCCGATCCCGATCGAATGAAATGGAATAAAAGAGCATTTGGCGAGTCTCAAATGGAAACAGGAAAGGACAAGCAACTCCAATTTGTTGAAGCCACTGCGGCAAATTTCCTGTCATGATCACAACTGGGTCTTGCAACTGACGTTGCGCTTTGGCAGCTACTTTGGTATTTATAAATTCATTTTGGGGTATAAGAGCCTGTCCCGGAAGAACTGGCCAATACAAATACCTCCAAAATCGACACACAGAATGAATTACTCTAAGTAGAGTCAGTACTGGTAAACTTGGATCGGAAATCGTCACGGTTTCTGGAAGTTTTCCACTTAAATATGCTAAATACGGTGGAATTGCATCCGCAACAATGCCATCTATAACAACAAAAATAGGAGTGTACTTAGAAACTGTTTAAATTAAACCTCAGAAAAAGTGCATCGATGTGAAAGGAGAACATAAAATCATCAGGCTCCTTTTACCATTCCAAAGAGGATCCTTTTTAGACTTGGACGCATGTTTAACCGCTGGTGCTTTTGATTTTTTCGAACTCCCTTTGGAAGTTGTAGCAGCACTGGGGGTTACTCCATCCTCAGGCACAGGGCGGTAATAAATAGTATGCGTTTGAGCCCAAATTCCCGATGAGCCAAGAAGAGCAGAAGTTGGATCAAATTCTGCTTCTAATTCACCACTCGGATCCCCAGAGGACATTCCAAATTGTCGAATGGCCTGGTAAACAGTCATATTATACGGGAGGACATGTTCCCCTATCATAAATTGCAGCTTATGACGAGCGGTCCCTTGGGATATCACAACAGCTGCCAGTGTATCATCGATGTCGTCATCACTGAAAAAAGTTACATTATGAGTGGAAGATCAAAAAGTGAAATGCTTTGGGTTGTATAATATTCAAAGTATATTCACTGTATTCACCTGTTCTCATCCTCTGAATCCCCAGAGTCTCTAGACTCTCGAACTCGACCAAATCCTCGAACAATGAGATAACGTTCAATAGCTTGAACTAAGGCAAGAGGGTCAATTTTCACCGGGCCACCCTTCCACTGTCGAAGCGTCGAACAGCTCGGATGACGTTGTAAAACACACTATAAAGAAATTATTCATTTACAAAATATACACCAACGTAATATTTATACACAAAAATCACAAAATCGTAATCAATCAAAAAAATAGTGTCTCACTACAAACCTTTAGTTGATGAGTGTTGAAGAAACGAAGAGCAGAGGTAGGAGCAACTCTAGCGCTCCCTGAGGTTGTCGGAAGCTCGTGTACTTTCACTTGGAACTGCTCTAACTGAGAGAAACATGAATTTAATTTGACAACTAGAGATGACAAGGCATTACCACCAACTCCTGTGCTGCCTCCAACATAAGAGTCCAGATCTTCACCATGAAGAGAATCCAGCTATATAAATAGATTAGAAATTTCATTCACCGCGTCTAAGAAAATAAATACCAAATCTACAAGAAACTTTTTTACACTCACGGGACAGTCAGCAAACATGTGTATAAATGAGCGCAAACGAACTTCACGTATAGCAGAATATCCATCCTCGTCAGTCAAAAATCCTAGAAGTGCTCCAATCAACCCCGAATGATTGACCTCAAATGAGGATATATCCGACTCAACGACAACTGTCCTAAGTTCACGAAGTGCATCTAGCATTCTATTTTTCTGTAGAAGAAATGATCATTAAAATGTTTACATCGTCGTCAGCACATAAAAATTACTGTACTTATTTGGTAACTTACATCACGCAAATTCGTAATAATTTCACTCAGTTTTGGCAAAATTCCGATTCCATCAGCACCGGTAACATTATTTTCACCACCACCAGTATCACCTACACAATATTTCTGGGCAAATAGATTTGTTTGTTCCTTAAGCCAAGTTTTCACATGTTCTTTGTAAGAGATAGCCAAGTAGGCATTTGCATTATGCCCTCTGACAGCCCCACTTCCCCCAGCGGCTCCAGAGCTACCGCTACTACCACCAGGACCATGAGATCGATCTGGATGAGAATTGGTCCCGGAGGATGATGCATTATTATTCGCTGAACTAGAGCTTGACGAGCCCCCACCACGGGTCCAACGAGATGGGTGTAGACTGGCGAAGAAACTAGATTTTCCACCGCCACGTTTGGCTGATTGCGGAGTAATGTGAGGATGTGAATGAGAACTAGTTGCTGCTGCTGCTGCAGAACCCGATGGTCCTCCCGGCACAGTGCTAGTACTCCCTATGATTCACATTAATTATCCTTTAGAGGACAGCTTATTTATTACTTAATAGGTATGTATCATGAGAATTACTAATTACACTTAATTATAATAGTTATAACTGTTCATTCAACAATACATTTAGTATACCCGGCTACTTTCTAAGATACCCTGCATGAACCGGATAATAAAGACTTTCGGCATACCTGACGTCATGGTCAGGTAATTAAGAACGTTAATTCTGAAAAATAGCCATGTTGTTTATTGAGTTCACAATACTCAAAGAGGTGGCTTCACTATTTGTTTGCTTTTGCTTTACAATTTACTGCATACATTTGATTTTTGCCTTATCTAAATAGTCCATTAATTGTGGTGGCAAATTAATTTTAATAAAATGGGCATTTCCTACATTCACTTTCATTATTTGCTATAACGTAACCTTAATTTCTTTGTACATTGTTGACTGCCGGGTAAAAGAAAGTAGTATGTCTGTCGAGTACCCTTACCCGGGCAATTTCCGCTACCCGGGGGCAACACAAGTATCTTTATTTACTTCTGTTTAATGCAACTTTAATTAAATTATGTAAGACCTCGCCAATATTTAATAATACCTAGTCACGTTCTTCAGGTAAACTTTTCAACCCCTAAGGAAACAGATCGAATTAATAATAAATCTTACTTCCAAATAAATCGTGTGCAACACAAGTTGCGGCAGCAGCCCCAGCACTAGAAGCAGATATAATAGTTGGGTCTTCTTGCCGAACACGACGTGAAGTTGATGTTGGAATCGGTCGTTTGGAAACTCTTTTACGTTTGAAGGCATCACATAGACTATTAATAGCAGACAATAGTTTATTAAATTAAAATTAAATAATGTCATAAAATTCAATATGCAAAATTCGGTACAACAATCATAATATTGTTTCTTACGCCTGAGTATTATCTTCATTTCGTTTTTCCGGTGCACCCGTACTTCCAGATTTGGATCCACTTAATGGAGTTCCGGAAGCACTAGGCGTTCCTGATGACTCTGTAGCAGATTCCCCACTTGTGCTTCCTCTTTCTTTCAGGTTATTGTTACTAGAGCTAGAGGATGCTGACGTAGATCCACTACTTATTATACTTCCGTTTCCAACACCAACTCCATGATGATGATGATGCAAAGTTGAACCTGGTGGTACAATTGCACTCGAACCAAATACAGTAGTTGTTGTTAATGGTGATGATGGAAGTGTTATAATAGGCTCCATAGAACTATTTGCATTCCCACCAACTAGACCTGGATTCATTCCACTTGAACTTTCACCACTGGCAGAGGCTGAAGAAGTCACACTTGGAATAGCAGCTCCAGGCTGCATAAAAAATCCACCAACACATAAACCATAAGGGGATGGCGGTAAATGTGATGCTGGTAATGGTAATGTAAGTGGCATGGTCATGGCAGGAGGAGGTGAAGGAACGTTAACCAAAGGAATCTGAAGGTGTGGAACACTTGGTAATAGTGGAATAGGTGCAGGGGCGGCGCTCACATTATTTGTATTATTATTATTAGTCATTTGCATCGACCCGGGTGCAATCATATTTGAATTATTTGATGTCGTTGCATGGGTTGTGGTCATAGCCGTAGTGGCAACAGGTGTAGTTGGTGGCATTCCAAGGAGTGCGGCTATCTCAGACTTGATCGGTGATGGACCAACAACTTCAGACGACGAGATTCGAGAGATTTGATGAAACACGCCTAAACAAATACACAGTCAGTAAATATATCATGTATTCCTTTAAATCAATAAGCTCAAATTTGGGATAATGTTTAACCTTCACGTCGGAAATGCACGACAAAGAAATCATGGAGTTTTTCCATGAAAAGACACCCCATTTGGAAAGCTCCGACAACAATCTTGAGATCACTCGAACCCAACATACTTGCCAAATTATTCGATACTTGTTGTGGCTTTAATGTTCTCTCTAGTGATGCAGGAGGTAAAAAGTGGACAATTCGGAGCAGTGTCTTAACGCAACTTTGTCTTACAGCAGGTCCTGCAGAAGAGCTATTTGCTTCACTCAACAACGCGAACAGAGGTCGAAGGAATGGCAGGGCAAAGTCAGGATGTGACTCCAAATAACTTGACCGCACATCAGGTTCATTTTTATCTTTCCCGTCCGCTGATCAAATTATATAATAAATCGTAAAATCATCTTACATTGAGCTCAAAACTATAAAGAACATTATACTACTTAAACTGTCATTTAAATTATAGGCAACGATTGAAATTTGAGAACATGCAATCCCTATCAACACTTTCAGACTCTAGAAAAATGGGATTTTTGGAAGTTAGCTTGCAGGGATAATGCAGGGGCATTATACTTTCCAGGGACATTTCTTAAGGTTATTTATTAAGGTACAAGATTTCGAGGGTCTGAACACTTTACTCTTTGAAAAAACTCAAAAATGTCCAATACTTCAATATATTTTAAACACAAAAACAAATACAATAAAACATACCTGTCGATCTTGCATTGAAGAATGGATTAACTTTTCGTTGTACCGTACGCGCAGTACCAGTATCTTCATTTATTTGTTGCATACCTAACAAGTCAACTGTGTACGAACGCCCTTGCATTGAAAGACTTATCTCGTCTTCACCAGATTGATGAGCAGCCTGTAAAAATATTAAGTCAAATTAATTATCTATTCAAAATAGAAGTTGGTGAAACTCAATTCACTCCTATATTTTGTTCTGGATGAATACTTTACCTCTATAATTTTGGAATCAAATGGAGAGTAAGAATTCCATTGACCACGATCATCTCTCCATTGCCACTGAACTGCATCTTGACACGTCAAATGTGGGTGAGTCATCATTGTATTAACCGCAAAAATTCCATCCTTTGGCAATTTAGGCATAAGTTCAGCTATCAGTGCAACAATCTCAAGAAGTTCTTGTGGATTACGAGAAACCAGCTCCACCTAAGATGCAAAACCATTCCCCCAAAAAAGAAATTAAACCAAGCCAGACACTGGCCTTGTATTTAAATTGTATCAACCTACCGCAGCTTTACTGACTTCATCAGTATTGTCTGGACTAACATTTGTTGATCCCAGGAGCAGTGACGACAGAGTTCCTACTATATTTTGCTCTAATAATTTTACAGCTATACTGGGACAACGTGCACACAACTGAGCCAACAGTCGAAGGACTAATATAAATGTCCCAGTGCTCACAACGGGCGGAGTTACCACCAGCTATAAAAAACATAAATCGATTGAAACTAATATTATCAGGATTTAAACAGAAAAGTAAGTTTTATGTGAAAATAAAATTACCAATTGTTGAAGATTAGCAAGAAGTTCGGGACTTGCAATATCTTCTAACCGCTTTTGATCACTTGTAAATGAATCAACGAGGCGACTAAAAGCCAAGCAGACGCTTTCTACGCTTTTTTTATCCTAAAAATATTCAATAATATAATACTTGAAATCAAAATATCCAGTGACAATTAATTAAATACAATCCGCTTTACCTGCTGAGTCAACCGTGATGCTAGAAAAGGCAAAGAGTCAGCAACCAAGTGGAATTCATCCAAGTGGACACTCTGACAGCAGTTTGCTGTGATGGACAAGGCAGCTCGTTGTGCAATGATACTGAAGAAGTCCAGATACGTCAAACAAGCACTGACTCCACGCTAAAATTATAAATATTATTACTTTAACCCCCTAAGTAAGAGTAATAATAATACAATAAAATAAAGAGTTAATTTTTTCATATTTCGAAAAGCCAGTCAATACTCACCGCTTGCAAGATGGTCTTCGCATGACGTCTTGAGAGCATTTCCAATGCAGTGAGACTTTGCTCAGCCACATCCATGCATTGAATAACTTGTAATTTCTCCAAGAACACCGGTACAGCTTCTGCTACTACAGGAGTTGATCTTGGAAGAGCTTCCATCATATATGTCAGCGCACGACACGCATGGTTCATCATATCAAAATTATGTTCCATGGACAGGAGAGTTATTAAGGCGGGTACAGTCTGCTTAACAGGAAAACCAGCTAAAGTGTCTTCGTTCCCCATCACAAGGAGCTGACACATCTCAATTGCTGCTTGTAACTGTTGACCTTCATCTCCTACTGCTTGTAGACCCTGCAGCAACTGTTGTGCTTTTGTCACTACAAACACAATTTATTTATTTATTCATTCATTTAGGAACATTCAATTCCGAGAGACAACAACCTTCTAACTTAATAAATTAGAGTAACATGTCAGTCGATAAGAAGTAATGGAGAAATTACATAGGAAATAGAAAGATTTAAAGAGATATATGAAGAGATAAATATAACTGCAATAATTTCTTTCAAATTATAGTTAAGAAAAAAAATGCATTTAAGCTACAAAGGTATTAATATACCTACTTTATAATACAAATACCTATGCACTTTGTTCTTACATATGTATTCGTCATTAAACATATTTATGATAATTGGATTGGAATAGTTGACTTAATCTATCTTAATTTATCTGAGGTAAATAAATCATTCATTCTACGCACTTCTAAGCAGTACTTCAATTACCTAAGCACAAAACCTAATGTTTGACACTACCTCCCAAAAATAGCTACTAAAAAAATTACCTGTGGAATTGCTCATCCCTCGATGAAGAAGTTGCTGCATTCTTGGAGCAAGGGAACCGAACAGATGAGGCGGTAAACCGCGAGCTTCTAAAAGAGCTTGAAGTCGTCCCATTTCACTTTCGTCGCCGTCAGCGTCTCCAGCCAGCATAGCCAACCCACGGCTAAAAGCAGAAGCGGCAGCGGCAGCACTGAGTGGTCCTGTGCTATTACTACCCTCGGTAGCTTCACCACCACGTGGTGCTCCAGAAGATGATGACTGCTGTGGCTGACCAGTCGGTTGTTGATTATTCATCCCTGGATCAACTGACTTCCCTGTGGCACTCGAAGGGCCTCCGCTTGCCTCAGAAGACGAAGGACCTCCACCCCGACCGCACCTTCAGTTAACAAAAACATTAAAACTATATATATTACAAACTCAAGACACATAAGAAATTAAAAATCACAAAACATCACACTATATTACCATCATTTGCGATAAATCAAAATATTACACATGTTTTATCTAACAATTCAGCTTCTTCAAATACTAACCCAATACTAAACACAGTGCACTTTCAATATGAACAGCTCCAATGATAAACTTAAACTTAATCTTCGAGTTCATTAGCAGTCTTTGAATTTTTCATATCCTTGTAATGAAATGTACTGTTTTTATAGTGCTTCATGTTTCAATAGCAATGAACTCAAATCCTACAACAATTATATACGTACGTATACATCGAAGTGAATGATTTGTCACATTTTATCGCCACCATAGTGAACCAGATAAATCGATCCAAGTTTACAAATTGTTACACACATATGATAATTTATAGATAAGGAATAATACTCTCTGGTATTAGGTTCGATTGCAGTTCTGTATTCTATCTATATTTATGACGACATGTAGAATTTGTTACCGTTAACGAAAACACTACACTGCAACGTTGTTTACATGTGATAAATTTAGGGAAGACCAGAAATTATGAACAATACGTTCGTCCTATTGATATTAAAACTCTGTAATTCAACAATTTCAGCTATAGTTTTTACAGTGATCTGAACACCAATCCTCCCCCAACAATAGTTCAAAATTATCTTAAATATTTATTTTCCTATTCATGCCGACATTGAAAGTGCCTTTTCTTACTGGCGAATCAATTTCAAAGATAATTTCTATCATCCGGAAGTAGCTCTGTTATAACCCGTCATAGATGGAACAGAAAACTTCGATTTAATATTAAAAATAGAATAACTCAAACGATTATAACTCTATATTTATATTTTCCGACAACACTCCCTAAGACGTATCACAAACCTTTTGATACAACTTACATGATGTTTCCTTTTGAACGGGATTCTTATACAGAATTGTTTAATAGTTTAAAGAATACCAGAACTTGTTCATGAAAATAAATAAGGTAACATAAAAGCGTAATAAAAAACACGGAATAAATTATTTCATTGTCATAATATATCTGAAGTTACCTTAGAAAAAATAGACGCAAATTGACAAACAAAACAACATGGTAATAAATCCAAATACAAATGGAATGTACTATACTGGCTATAACTTAACATAATGGGACTATAACTATATACGATTCATATATTTTTCTTTGTTCCGATTGTTCGTACTCCTTGCAAAATAGAAAGGGCAGTTCACAACTGACGTGCGAAATGCTAATCGTTGTTCCTCAAACCCCTACTTTCAGTCGACAACACAATTTTCAATTCGAATTCTTCATCTACAAGATGTCACTAATGCTTTGTAATTTTATCCTTACTTTTGCAGGTTTAGCTTTATAAACTACTACCTATAACACTCTTTGTTTCATTCACCTTCAGTAAGATTCATTCATACAAAAAATGTACACACTTGACTTGCATAGCATTGCTCGCAGACACTATATAACTACAAACTACTCGATTTTTATGAGTTTAAATTTAGTAACTCACAATCCTTATAAAAATTAAAACTCTTATAAAAATCGAGTAGTACTCGGCTGGATGTACCATAAATAATCACACATACAAGCTAGAAAAACTAGAGAAATAATGACAATGAAGCAATAAGAAATAATATCAAAAAACAAAAAAAAAA
>JAAXYV010000113.1:0-15620 GCA_036851875.1 Novacerus sp. FZ-2019
GAAGATATGTATACTGGGTCAAAGATCAAAGGGTCAAACTTGACTTTAAACCCAAGAAACCTGAGACAATTTCGAAGCTTTTTGACCCATCTTGACAAAATCTGGTACACAAATTTATATGGTCGATAGAAAGATCACGCTCGAAGACGACGTAACTGGGTCAAAGGTCAAGAGGTCAAACATGACCTCAAACAAGAGACACGCGATAACTTTTGAACCGTTTGGCCAATCTTGACCAAATTTCGTACACACATCCGTATGGCCACAAGACAGATTCGGTTCAAAGATTGGGTCACTGGGTCAAAGGTTAATTGTTTGTCTTTACCATTACTTCCAAACCGTTTTGTCGATCGTCACCAAATTTGGCACACATGTACTACATTTCAAAGTTAAGGATAAGGCAGAAGATGGGGTCACTGGGTCGAAGGTTAATTGTTTGTCCTTCCCATTATTTTTGAACAGTTGGCCGATTACTCTCAAAAATAAAAAATGTAGTATAAAACGTCGCTTTCAGTACTGTAAAAACAAAAGGAAGTAAAAAACCAAAAGCAACTCATCGTAACAATTTGAAACAATTACAATCGCTACTGATTATGTGCGTTTAAAACGGTTTAATATATAAAGCACTGTGCTACAAATTAACCAAAGTACCGTGCTAGAAATAACACGTTCAGATGCTCAAAATCTTAAAATATCTCTGTATACAGGTAAATTCAAAATCCCTGCCAGGTTTGGATGTACATACATGTCCTAAGAAAACTGAGGGGTAAAAAATAATATCATTACTTCCTGGAAGTCCCTCAACTTCCATATACTTGCAAATATCCCTTCAGCCCCCATGTTAAAGTGACGAGTAAAAAAATTCATCACTTTCCAAAAATCCTGCCAGGTGCCCAACATCAGTGGCGTTCTTTCACATCTTTGGAGGGGGGGGGGGAGATTCTCACAAAATTTGTTGCATCTCATACAGTAAACACAAAAACACGATACCGACGAATATATTTCAATTAGGTGACTGTATTTAGTGTATCTTAATTTTTAGCCTCTGAGAGGGGGGTTTGAATATCGGAAACCCCACGCTAGGTACACCACTGCACTACATTATCCTTGCTAGTGCTAGCCACCCTGGCAAAACTCACGGTGTACAACATACGTGAGTTCGCTCGCTCCTGTCGAGTTTGTCTCGCATCTGTCCTCGGTGTTCTGTTAGATGATCTCCCAGACTTTGCCTTCCTATACATCAGTCAACTTTTCAAGAATGGTGTCTGGATGACCCAGTACTGTAAATGTGGACATTTAAAAAAATATGCATAATAAATTCTAAGCTGTACCGCAGATAGCCTTCCAGAACTATTTTTCTTTCCGTTTTCCATATACAGACACATAGTTAGTCGCAGAATTTAGTAACGACAGGTTCTCCTACAATAACGCTTCGTCAGGTTCATTTTTGTGCACATTCAAACTGAGTTGTTCATCAGACTCTGGCATTTGGAACTACACTACGTACTCTATGTTAATTTGTTTCCACGACACTCTATGTGACATCATCACCTTGATTAAGCACAAATTCTTCAATTATCATATTATCAAATTGTGTGCAATCAAGTACAATACCAAATTATAGTTATATGAATACCATGACTTGGAAACACTACAAATAATTATAGATTTCATATCTGAATCGAATTCTCATTTCCTCTTTCGTTAATGACCTGCAAGCTAGCATATGATATTATAAATCAACTCACATTGCAAGATGGAATATTGCTATTTTATGTCTCGTTTTACTAACGGTAAAGTAATTTTTCGTAGTTAAATTTGTTTTATTCGTCCCAACTGTTTCATCAAACTTTTCCATTTCAGTTTGTCTAATTTGATTGTCTAAGCATTACGAATGTCTTTCGAATATTTTTATATTTTACCAAGCACTCTTAATAGGCAACTTGAAAAAAGCAGCCATTACTGAATAAAAATGAATAATTGATCAAAATTGGTGGCTAAATAAATAAAAACAACCAACTAAAACCGACTAAAAGATCCCAACCTTAAACTTCTTCACCTTATAATAGCTGAATAGGTAAGCAAGTACTTGAACTTGAATAGGGCTTGTGGCAGTTGCAATGCCAGCCAAAATGTGCTGACGACCATTTAACAAAAGATCTCTCCTCTTGTACACTAAAACGGAAGAGCATGCCTTAACACAATAAACTCGTGACGAACGTTGGCCCGAGTTAAAAATTCTGCTGATCAAAACATACTGATTTATAAATCATACGGTTAGTTATATAAAAATGTATACAAATTTTCATTCGATTTTTAAAATCCTATTCTTTTGGTAGAACTCATAATATATGATGGTAACGATTGAGATGTATAAGTGACCAAGTATTATTCAGATATATTATATACATGAAGAGTGGTACCAAATTCTTTGTTTTGTTTAAACTTGTTCACAATGACTTAGAAATTATGAACTGTTATTTATGTATTAATAAGATTATTTAATTTATAGTTTAAGTAGAGTTTAAGCTTGCCTTTGATAAATTTAAAACTTTTGGCTACTTACTCTATGAGCTGTAACGGAAAACTTTAGTATTTATGTAAGTATTAGTTGTTGTGCTAAGTAGTCGAATGAGAGCCAGGTACAATAATAAAATATAATCGGTTTACAGAAAGTTTTTACAAACCTTGAGAACTTTGTGCCAAAACGTGGTGTATAACTAATATAAACCGTAATCAAATTTAATTTTACTCCACTGCCTTTCAAGTATTAAATATTCCTAGCAGACTTACCTGCACGCGGTGTTCAAACCTAAATAGCTGTGAAACCTGAAGATGAGTTGTGCAATATGCTATGTGTAACAAAGGCTCAAAGACTATGGACGTACACAATAATGTTTATCATACTCATAAAAACGACGGGAAGGTTTCTCTGGCAAAGTCGCTTAAAAGTTTTCTTTGGTGTTAATAATAATCAGTCATGAAACAGAAGCGTATTCTATCATTTCTCATGCTCTTCCTCATTCATACGTCTTCACTTAAGCAGCTTATTTTATGCTCCCGAATCAAAATATAATTTTTTGGAAGCAGGAAGGTTAAACATAAAAAATGTATCATGACAGCTGAAAATAACCTGTTTACTAAATTCCACTGAAATCTTTATAGCGTAGTCTACGTTTATATTTTGTACATTTGTACTCACATATAAATGTCTCGATACAATAACCACAGTCAACCAACCAATCAGGACGAACAACTGGAATTGAACCGAAGGAAACTTGGAACATTCTTTATCAAATGCAAGTAGAGGAACGTGTTCTTGTCAGTCTGATTTACGTCTCCAGTTAGTTAGGCTATCCCAGGATTACAATTCAGTGGAAGAACCTGTCTGAATCAGATTAAACTATGTTAAATTGGAGAATATACAGTATTGTACAAAGTGCTTGACTAATCTTTACCCAGGCGCAGTTAAGGAAATACATTATATATACCTAGGTATGTATATTTGTAATACGGTAACAATGCAGAAAATGCAACAAGACTCTTAAGTGGCTCCAGTACATGTAGCAATATACAATGCGCCCCATAATCCTATGAACACGCTATGAAATACGAACAGACAGACAAGCACAGACAAGACAAGACAGGTAGGGACTGTGAATAGAGAGATTAGGTGTACAATTATGTTCTGGTAAATAGAGATGAAAACATGGAACGTCAGTCACGGAAGCTGATGCTGAATCTTCATTTCGGTCCAGTCACAGTCAGACCATTCAATAGGTTGTGAGATGGAGGCGAGGTCATGGATTTAATTTAAAGAACGATTAATGAACACAACCCAGTTGCTTTAATAAAATAACGTGATTTATGAAGGAAATATAAATTCTGAATTAGCTTAATACCACAAGGGTATACCTCCCATATAACTGTATATTATTTTGCTAGAATTGTAGCATTAAATTTTACCACATTTTCACTTTCCATTCTCACGATCAAGAATGAGTGTATCTTTCACTTTCACCACTTATTAGACTTAAGCCTACTGACATCTTTATCTTTGTTTTCATAAACCGAATTGATCAGTATTAAAAATTTCTGTACATATTGTCACTTTGTATACCTGTCCTCGGTCATTGTCCGACAACATGACCTCGAAATTGAAGTGTATATATATATATATGCAAATACCTTAACTGTGATGGCAAACTCTTTTTATCCCACCTGTACACTCTCCACAACTTCCATACTCTATGTATATATACTGAAGGTTTAATCTTGATGCTATTCAAATCAAATGTCAAATAACATTTTTACTGTGTATTTTACAACATACGTTGTGTTTGCCTCTGCCGCGTTTACTATAATTTATAAACTCCAATCTTACTAATTCTGCTTCGTTTGCTCTGTGAATACTATGAATAAACAAGTGATTGGAATTTGGAATGATCCACAAATACATAGCATAATAAGGCTAGCTGTGTACTTATCCTATTTTCCTTCATTATATGATTTCGATCTACTTTTTGTCTCCGGACTGTAAGATAACTACTACCTACAATTTAGTACCAGGAGGGCAGGAAGGCCTATAGGTTTACTGGTCTTAGGATTAGGTGGCCACCTTGTTGGAGGCCTACATGACTGACTGACTACATGTATAATCGTAATCGTAGTAGTACTGATATAACACTTACAAAGGGGATTTTATACAACCTTTCCAAAGTTTATTTTGCTCAAACGTATTAGCTATTCAAATCCCTTAACTAGACGACTGAATCTTTTAGACACTAGCCATGCATCTACATCAATAAATATGAAAGCCTGTATTTTGTGAATATGCAATAGGCTGATGATATAATAAGATGCAAATGTCAGGTATGCATGACTCAAAGCACACTGCATTATAAATGAGCATGGAGTATGCCGACACGTAGGTTGGAACCATAGCGTCGTTGGGAATTTGCACTGGGACCAGTTATTTACACAAATTATGTAGGCTTGCTTACAATCCTGTACACTGTGCCATATCAGCACAACATGAACGCAGACACACTGGGATTTCGAATGACATATAGACATATTATATATAAATGAAGTAGTGGAATGGACTTGAACTTAACGACAGGTTGCTGGTTAGATAGAACTTGTAGGCCAATACATAATCATGCGATTCGTTAAATGCACACGTACCTGTAATCTGGCATAGCAAGTCTAAAATATGACCAGTTGGTCAAACAAGGTTTCAAAACTCAGATCTCATGATTTCTGCTTATACAACGCTTTCAACGTTTGCTTTATGTTTTTCTCTCTCTCTCTTTATACTTTAGCCAGCTGCCTGGATAATTATTTTACCTCTCTCCCGTTTACATTTTCCATGCTCCACGGTGAATTAGTTTTTTCCTTCCTACGTTTTAGTATGTAGGTTCTAAGTGGAAGCCCACCCTAGCCTAATATCTATTCGGGATTAACATTTATATTCATACCAAATGTTTGCATATAGGTATTTCGCCACCGTGTAAAACATTTACATTACACTTGGAAATACTGGGCTGGAAACGATAGCAGTTATTAAAATACATCTAATAATTTTGTTACCCAACACATTTGTGTTTGTGCATTTCACATGGGAGTGAAAATTAAGATTTTGTGCTATCGACCATCAGTACCACACCACCGAGAACTCGGGTGGGCCATGCATAGTATGAAGGTTTAGTATGAAATGGAGAGAGCAGAGAAAAACAATTTGAAGCGAGTGGGGTCAAATGCTACTTCAGTAGTGGCAAGGCGTAGAGAGATATGTGATTGAAACACCGATTTTGACAACGGGTCTATATATTGCTAGGAAGCTGAAGGTCGTTTTTAATCGTCCCTATGGGTGCTCATATTTTAATGTAATCATAATATGTGACACAGAACATGTAATTGGTTTCAAACCCGTTATTATTTCTGATTTCACAGCAAGCACGTAATAATGTCCAATGCTATAGTTACTAATAAAATATTGCACACAACGTAACCGTATATATGTATTATACAATGTCACTATTATGAAAAACCTGCTACTGCTGACTGTTCCATGTGTTATAGCTAACGTCATTGTCCATGCACGTGATGTCCTATCTCTTCCATGCATTCTGTAGCTCTGGATCTTATGAACCAATTTTTCTTAGATTTTTAGAAAATTTTTCTCCCTGTCATACTAAGAGGTCTGAAAAATTGAGCTCTGTGAACTTTTTGGGATTTAAAAAAATCCCAAACGTTTGAATTAAAACATTGCGTTTGTGAGAATATTTTTATTTTCAACTTGTAGCTCGAAAATAAATGGTTAACCTACATTTTGGTGAAATCAACCTAGGCCTTAAATTTATTTCTCTACATGATAGAGTAAGTTTCGACGAAATCGAAGGGGAATAAACTTAATGCATTGAGTTCTATACTCCTTTACCTGCAACTCTTCAATGCTAGTATGTAAGAGCCAATACAGCATTCTGTCTATATGTTGTTCAATTCCAATAACCCATGGTCATTGCATGCCAGCTACACTTTACGGTCATAAATTCATAACACGTCTTCATATTTATTGTCAGTTGCACAAGCCACGAAATTAAATTTCATAGAAGACGCAGTAAACCTCAAGGTCAGAAATAAATACAAATATTTCACTGGCAACAAACTATACAACTATACAACACTAAATTGTGTTAATGGTGGGATTCAACATTATTTAATGTGGATATTAAACATAATTTAAAGAACGTCAGATAGTTAATACCATCACTCTCAAGGTTTGGCTTGGATAGGAAGATAGAGAGTATAATCCCCCAGAACAATCCCTGATGATATATAGTGTGCAACACTGTGTTATTCTTTGTTCATACGGAAGTAACTTAGCACCACTACAAGCTACATGAAAGACTGAGTTGATTAGCTACCCATGCGTGTGTTTCAGAATGCTGAGAGAATAATTAAGCTGTAAGCTTTTTAGTCTCACCAACATTAGGATATACTGACCTTTGAGTAAAACTATTTTTAAACCACTCCTGCCTTCTTTCCTTATTACATTCTGTTTACGAACATAGTTTTGAACATGTAAATATATTAATGCTTACAAAAATATAATGACGTGCTGTGTGTGTAATTCCAAAAATGCACTCATTTAGTGCGTAAGAATTCAAACTTAGACGCCTATTCCTGTAGAAGTTCTTCTAGTCACATTATATTAGATTAAATCTCTTCATATTACACTGCCTATTACAGTAAGAAAAGAGGTAGGGAGGGAGGGACGCTCAGGAAGAACATACAATTGACCAACTATACTATGAACTTTCCAATGTAAGCGTAGAGGAGACAAGTTGAATTATGCAATGAAGAAACTTTTTTTTGTCTCGTATTTCAGGTTAACGACTTTTGGTCTCCCTCATTCGTGTGGAAATAAGGCAAGAGAACATTACATTACATAAGAACCTAAGAGCAAGAAAGAAAGATTTACAGAAAACATCGCACATACGAATTCTGAATTCAGTCAACGAGAGAATCTGAAGTGGTAAGTGACGACTAAGAAAAGAAGACAGAGATTGAGGTGACAAAAAAAAGAGAGAAAGCAAAGAAAAAATCATGTAGCCCAGTCTCGGGAAAGTGAATGACGAGAAAGACTGTTAATTCACTGGGATTTCTTTTGTCTCATGGTGTGTGTGAATGTATCGTTCGAGACAAAAAAACATGCACAGCCAACCCACCTACAAACATGTACGTATAAGTTACATTAGCAGTGAGTGAGTATAATAATATCAACCCATAGGTACAGGAGAAAGTTCACTTCCACTCAACACTCTACAGTAATGACTGATCGTCTGGTGCTGACGTACCTACTCTTACTGAAGTTCATTCCATAAGTGCGTTGGTTGAGCTCCTTCAGTTGAAAGGACGGAGCAGAGGTACATTGCACTGCCGTGGGTGTTTGCCAAAACTTCTCTCTACTATTTGAACATCTACATAAGAAAGGAAAGAAGTTCTTCTTACTTACTTACTGTGTGTACGACTTAGCTTCCTTGGCTGTAGTGAGTGAGGGTGAAAAAAAAACTCAAGCATAGTAATAAAGGTTCTTTCAGGATACACCTTCTCAACGCAGCAGAGTGCGAATAGAGAAACAAAAGAAAAAAGAAATAAAGCAGCAAAGAAGACAAAGGATGCATGGAAATAACTACAAAGACAACAGAATTTTTTTTTCAAGTACAATAGACATGCGGTAAAGTAATAATACTTAAACCTGAACTCCCTTTTTCTCCAGACACTAGCATACATTAGACAAAACAGGAATTCAATCGCAAACTGCCATAAAAAACATAGTAAGGAAAAGCGAATAGGATAAAAGTAGACATTTTCAATACAAATCTCAAAGAAGCAGAACAATTCCAATCGCCCTAAAAACGAATACCTAGTATAGACTACAATAATCCTATGAGTAGGGGAGTTTGCTCTCCAAATCCTACACTCAGCACTCAGTAAAGCCGATTTCCAATATACTACCTATATATACTCTACTATAGACTATACTACACTATAATATAATATACAACTTACTATACTACAGCTGAGTTCCAGGGACAATATAAAGGGTATTGTTTGTACCTGACTTGAGTTGGTGAAAGAGCCAACGGAAAGTCAATACATAGCAGCAAAGTGAGGTTCAGTAAGCCATTCAAATAGTGAGTATTGTACTGCGAATGAGTATTGTGATGATGGAATGATATACAATATTTCTAAATCTGCATGTGACAAATATTATGACATGGTATAACATAAGATGACAATGTGAACGACGCTGATCTGCTGACAATGAAGGTAGTGACTTGTGATGACAACGATTCACCATGGTTCATAGTAGCATATGTTAATAGGTAGTAATAAATAGTGAAGTTGTTTCAATTATAATACAATGAACTGAAGTGAAAATACTGATGTGGCATATCAAAGTCAACATAACTGCAATCAATACCAACGTCCAACCACTACAGGATCAGTACTGTGTGTTTTGAATAGCAAGAGAAAATAAGAAGAAAAGGATTTGTGGTGCCGTGCTGTGAGTGACGATTTACGATTCCAGGCATTCTTACTTTCCCCGTACTACACATTTGATCAAATAAATAGAGTGATGAACATAATAATATACATTCATTGAATACACAGTAGTGGTTTGTATGTTTAGAAATTAGTTTGATTAGATAGAACAGAAGAGAAGCAGTGATAGAGCAACTGGATTTTGTGAGTAACTGAAAGAGTGAGAGAGTGAATAAAACGAGGTTGGTTTTCGGTTGATGAATAATTATTAAAATTCAGAATTGCTAAACCATAGGTGAACAGAATCGAAGATGATGAAGGCTTTGAATATAACTGTCTCCGCAGCAGCTCTGTCCCTTTCTAAGAGATACACTAATAGTGACAATGGTGGTGGTGAGGATTATGGGGGTAGTGGTGAAAATTTTGAGTTATATCTGAGAGAGATTGACGCCACTGACATCCAATCATCTAATCCGTATACATACTACCATGAGAATTACTTAAATTATTCCTCGAGTGAGAGCAGTGGTAATAATTATTATAACAGTTTCAATGAGTCTACCTTGTTGGAAAATGAAAATAAAAGTGGAATTTCTTATCCTGAACAATCCATTGGATGGACGGATGTTGCTTTGGTTTCATTACTTTGTTCTATCATTGCCGGCACTGTGGTAAGTTGTAGATGCAAAATTTGAAAATATTCAAACATTTTTTGTTTATACTTTACATTAATTCTGGTCATGTGTTAATTTCATCTGCGAAGTTTTGATTCTTGTACAAAATTTTACTTCTGAATCTGATTCTATTCAATAACGAACATTCGTATACAATCAATAGTGTTCCCCGATGAGAATATTTTTCCCCAATCGGCCTGAGTCTGCATCGTCCAATTAAAAATCTAGGAATCGGCTGATTGCCTATGCAGTCGATGCAGTCTAGTTAAAAAACGTACCTCAATTTTTTATAGAACTACTAATTGTTCTTTAGTTTTTACTGTTTTACTTATCATTTCTAGAATTTATTTACTACTCGACTTTTAATATCGTAAAGCGATTTTATTAACAATCAAAAACATTTTTGAGTTCATTCTATCAATCATGAATGTCCATGTCGATGTAGAATTTTATGAAATCATAACTGGAATGAGGTTCAACGCGTATGAATCAGCGGTCGAGTTTTGCTTCTATCGGGGCAGCACTAACAATCAACAATTCAGTTTTAACTTTGCATAATGGTGGTATAATGGTGTGGTTTATAATTTATTCGTGATTACAGCTATAATTCCGGCATAAAATTGTTAAATATACTTGTAATAAGATAATACAATAAAGAATACCATAGATATATAATAATGTAGGTACTGTATTGGGTATTATACTTCTGTATAATCAGTAATCAGCATAGCTGGCCAAAATGGTTGGTTTCAGAATACAAAATGCAAAATGTTCCTGAAAATACTTTTCAAAACGCTTAAAATAAAAAATAGAAAATGCTTAAAATGCAAGAATTCTCAAAATACAAATACAAAATGCTTAAGATGCAAGAATTCTCAAAATACAAATGTAAAATGCACAAAATATAGAATTAAAATTTTAAGCGGTTTTAAATGTTCAAAATTAAAATTTGAAATGATTTTAAGCGGTTTTAAATGTTCAAAATTAAAATTTGAAATGATTTTAAATGTATTCCAAATGCAAAGCGGTATTTAAGATGTTCAAAATACAAAGTACAAAATGGTTTTGAAGATGTTCAAAATACAAAATACTTGTTGTCGTTTAAAATGCTTTTTGATTTTAAATAGTTTTCCAAAGAAAGGCATAAAAATATAAAATACAAAAGCCATTTTAAATGTTAATTTTAAATAAACATACCATTAAATTTAAAATACAGACCATTTTGGCCAGCTCTAACAGTCAGTTTAACTGATTCGTCTATGCAATGGTTAGTTTTGAACTGAACTAAACTAATATTGTAAAAGCAAGTGAAAGTAGAGCAGAAAGAAAGGAATAAAGTCATGCACCAGTGATTATTAAGTCAGTTTAAGAGTTAAATCAAGTGCAGGTACACTAGATATAGGTGCTCTATTAAAAATGATGTTACTTAGTAAAGAACAGCAGTTACGAATGGGAGAGTCAAGCTCAATCTTGATATTAGCAAAATTATGTACCTATGTGAGTTTGAAAATTTGGATTTAATGATGTAAACTGAATCAGCAATTTTATTAGATGAATAGGTAGTCTACTTCTAAAAATGATTAAGAAGTTAATGACTAGAGATGGAAGTTGGTGAGGTAAGGCAGTTGTCATAGAATGATTATGTGAGTTTATGTAAGCTAGCAGCCATATAAGCTTTAATGCGTATAATATTACATGTAACTTTATCCTTTAGGTTGAGGTTAGCTTATAGGTTCCCACACATCAAAGAACCAAAGTCAATTCTGAATTGAACTGAGGACTGGGGACTAGATGGAATAAAGTTAAACGACTGGTATACTGCAGACAACTTGTGGTCTCCTTATGCCTGAGTCAGTATTGATTCGTTTTATTACTTACACTATCCTTCAGATAAAGCAATTTCTGACCAAACTCCAAATGCGGTTCGGTGTTCGGAGAGAGTGAAAGAGAATACTAGAACTCTGTGGAATATATCACTCTAATCGACCTAGTTGCTTTTTTAACCGTTGCAATTCTAATGAGAATGAGTTGGTGTAGTTTACAAGAGTTTTAATTGTTTTAATTGAATTTGTTTACATTCAGCTGGTTTATTTGAAACCAAGAGTTCACAAAACTTACTTTTATATCAACACTAAACCAAATCTTTGTAAAATATTTTAATGGAAAATGATTCAAGGTAAGAATTCACAGATAAGACGTCTGTACATTTAATCTGTACGATTCTACTAACTTTATCTGTATTATTAAGTGATAGGATCGTTTCGTTTCGTTTCAAACGGATTCAATACATATTCAATTCAAAATGGCTGTCCGTGTTGGTTTGTTAAGGCCCTTGAAATATTCTTTTATTTTGAACGAAACAAAACGACACAGCTGAAATGCCTTTCAAACGTTTCAGTCATCAAAAATTATAATTTTCAGACACGTTAGCCCGAAAATTTCGCATCGGCGAACACTACACAAACAATGACGGGAATATACAAGGATAGAGAGGATCGGTACTGCGATGCGTAAACTATTCATGAAGAAACCAGCTGACTTATGCAATGTATGCGCATGCTCAGTTTTAAGTCGTATCCTATCCTTTCCTTTTCAAGGGTTGAATGAAACCAATTGAAACGAAGGAATTGAATTGCATGCTGAATTCGGCTTTTACTTAGTACAAGATGCATGCAAACTATATATTGAGTAAGTGATGTTTACAGAATATAAAGAGTTAACCAGATGTGTAAACTTTGGAAGGAATTTGACCTAGTAGAGCATTCTGATTCATGTTTGAGTTTTGAATTCTTATTTCGAAGTGTGTGAAGTAAGTATGGGAAAGCGTAGTGAAAGTATATGTAGTGAAAAGAAAGTGCTACTGACACACTATTTCATTTTCAACAGATTTATAAGGTTTTGACTTGGATAGTGTTATAAACCTTTCACCCTTTATATTTGCCTTCAGTCTTGTTAAAGAAGAAGTGGATTTGACAGCAGTCAACTTATACTAAATCATAAATGGATTTGCATTATGTCAAAAAACTCTTTGAATCAATTTACACAGGCTGGGAATACTCTAGTCATCGCAGCTGTGGCAACCACCCGAAGACTCCGAACGGTGACAAACTGTTTCGTTATGTCGCTAGCTGTTGCAGATTGGCTTGTTGGAATGTTCGTCATGCCTCCGAAAGTTGCTTTGCACCTCGTCCGTAAGTACTTTATTTCAGTCTCTAATTCGATTTAATATATTATGATTTTAAGTGTCTGAATGAAGTTATAACTATATAGCTATGTTCCACGTATCCTTAAGATAATTATTTCGTCTGTTTAAAATCAACATTGAATCCTTATCGAAAAGTTTATCTAAAGCGTAGTCAATTAAAGAAATAAGTATTTACAGTAAACTAGAAAAGTATGTTGGGTTATTTTATGACTCCAATTGGAGGAATGTGTTAAGTTTACATAGTAACTTTTAACGTTTTTAATTAGTTTATTCAAAGGAATATAAGTACCTATGTGTGCGTGGCAGTCTCACAATCCTGCTAACTACATGGGACTTAGAATTTCTCCTTTCCTACTCAGCAGTGCATTGTATATACAATTCATAATTTTTTTCAAGGCTAACGTTCGCAGCTTGTCTACTTTCTGCACATCCCAATTATACTGACTTAGTTCATAGGTAGGTACAGTTAGTTCTTTAGATTCATATTATTATTAGCTCTGATTTGGCCTTGGTTTACCAATTACCATCATCATATTATGCTTGTTTCAGTGTCCTCAACTGCACTTAAGTTTCCTTTCAGACTAACTATTCGTCAGAGCTCTCAGGAACTTGAGTACTATTTGGCAGTATCCTGATCGAGTTTCATGAAATATATGAATCTTCAGTAGAGAAAATAAAGTTAGAATAAGTAATTTAAGTCGACATCATTGCTTCAAATTAATGGTGTACTTCAACGTTGACAGGATTTGACAAATTATATAATAGACAAAACAAAATAATACAACTTAATTAGTCTCTTATTTTGTTGTATTAGCTCACTTTTCCATCCTGTACTTACATCCAGTTTTTCCCCTGGATACTTGAGAGTTGCTATTTTTTCAAATTCTTCTTCATGGAAAAGAGTAGTAAACTGAAGAGTAAATTTACGTAGGAAAGTATATTTTGTAGAGATTTCCTGCTTTGCTGTCTTTTTGAGGAGGCTCGTTACTACATCAGATAGAAAAACCAGCCTATATAACGCCTACACATTTTCTGCGAGACTAAAAAGCGGTGAGGAAATAGTATTATACATCAAGCATCACTACATTGACTACAAGATGAACAGAGAAAGGAATAAAATTTTTGCATGAACCGGCTGCGAAAGAGTCACGAAGGAGTCTATCCATGCATAGTGTCTCGGTCGCCATAGAACAATTTCTATTATATTTTCTTACTAAAGCTGAAATGAGTTTCTTTTCGTTTCTTCCTGTGTCTCCTCCTTCCTCTTGTCTTTCTGCTTCTTTGCAATCTCAAGTGGTAATGGTATTTAGTTACCCGTCTCCGATAGGAAGAGCAAAGACAAATGAGAATAAGATACGAAAGGCCAAGTGTATGTTACGTTATTACTATATAGAGATATAGTAGAACCCAGTAAGAAGCACAGCTCAATAAATTAAGTAAAAAGATGCTTGCTCTCTCTCTCTCTCGCTATCTCTTTTCCCTATCTGCGTCTATCTTTCGCATCACCTCCTTGTATATAGTTGACAGTAGTTTCAGTATTTCCCTTTAGATCCTTGTATTTATTATCCCTTTTACTTCTCTTCAATCCAATTGCAATCTTGGCGATTGAGTTGACAATGAGTTGACGTCTTGTGTAATTATCTTCCACTGGACTGATCTGAACTCAACTGATTCTAAGAGTAAAGAAGCATTTTCAAATCAAGTCAGATCAGACGAAATGAGAAGAGATGAGATGAAATAGAGGAGGCCAAGAGAGGACAGCAATAAATGAAGCATTTGAAGGAGTTTCTCTAAGATTCCATTTGTCTTCCTCTGCCCTCCTAACGATTCAAGCGTAAAGATACATAACGATACCTAGGTATTTACCTACAACCATATAGATACATCTTCAACTCACTTTGGTAGGCTTAGACAACAATTTTCTAATCTCTCTTCTCTCCTTCCTACGCCTTTCTCTCCCTACTTTCCCCTCTTTCACTTTCACTCTATCTCTTTGCGTACAGATAGATTAAGGGGTTATTTTGAAGTCAACTGCCTCCAAAGTTCTTTCCATGTTATTCAAATATAAATGAAGAAATACATTCACAACAGCAGAAATACAAAAATTGAACATTTCTCTCTATTCTCTATAGATGTAGAACTAAATATAGAACTGAAATTAACTCTCTAGATACGATGTCATTTCGCTGACATTTTCTTTAATAGAACTTAGATAATATGCAGTATAAAAGTGTAACTGAAATATGCAATCTTAAGGTTTTTCTTCCATCCTGTTTTATTTCATCAGCAAAATATCAATCATATACAAATGTCGGAAAGAAAAGAGAGCGGAAATTTTCATTCCTTCTACTTCCTTCCACTCACGTTTTCATAGTTTGATTCGATACACGTGGAAAGAGTTTTGGAGAAAGGAAAACCGAAAATGAAATCCCCCCTGTATGAAGTGTATCTTGGTATTTGCCTACAGTCATCAGATCATTCCAAAGCTTACATGTCTATATGTATCGTAGCTAGTAACGTCTTTTACACAAAGGAATAAGAATAAATCGCACTTGGATGTTGGAATCTACACTTCTTGAGACTGAGAGGAGGAGAAAAGTCAAGAGAACGAACGAAATGGCTATCTGCAGCAGCATTGAATGACTCCTTGCTTTGTTTTCTATTGCCCTTCCATACATTGCCTTGGT
>JAAXYV010000114.1:0-15620 GCA_036851875.1 Novacerus sp. FZ-2019
TAATAAAAACAGATATTCATATACTCTCTCAGAACTGAACTCAAAATCGAAAACAAGCATCATCATCATCATCATCATCAGCAGCATCATAGTCGGTTCGGCCAGCTTGACTATTTTTTTCTCTTCTGCATTCAGCGTTACTTCGCCTTACATTACACTACACTACACAACCACTACAGCTCCAATTCCTCGGAAACCAAGCAGCTATCTAGACGAAATTTTCATCTCTGAAAATTGAAAACGAACTCAGTTCATTCAGGTGAGTTGCATTAAATTTTCATTCCATCCAGAACAGCAAAATGCGCATTTAACCTTTAAGTTGAAGTCAAGTCAACTCAAATCCAGTCCAGTAAAGTCAGGTATCGTATATCCTAAGTCTAGTCCAGTAAAGTCAGGAATCGTATATCCTATGCTTCTATGCTTTCTATTTGTATGCCATATACTATACTATTGACTATGCCAAGATAAGGTGAAATGGTCAGAGACTAGATTCTAGAATCAAGAGAGACTATAAGCCTTTCTGCCCTACAACAGCCCAAGCCACATATACACTACTACCACTACTACTACTATACTAACAGACAAAACAAGCACAGCGTTAACGTTTTAAACAATATTGAGCGATCCAAAAACCTACAACATTGGCTCACTTCCCTTCCTTTGCTTGCTTTACTTTGCTTTGCTTTCAATCAATTTTATTTTATATCCAGAATCCTTACATACATTTTTAATCAGCATCAGAGCAAGTTTCTTTTCTCTCTTGTTTTTTTTTCAATCTCTGCTCTCAAGTTATATTTTTGAAAGCCTAGCGTCCACCCTATTAAATTCAAGTATCTAACTGAAATGAACAAAAACAATAAATTTAACAAGCTGTTTACACACGAAGCCTCTAGTGACCCGTATGTCTGGACTTGACTTGCTTCACTTCACTTCACTTCACTATAGAGCTTCAGTCAACGTCAAGTCAAATCAAGTCAGGTCAAGCATTCATTGTACTGTTTGTATAGTAAAAGTAAAGAAGTACCTATATACTTTTTTAATCCTCAGTCAAGTCAACTCAAGTCATTGAATAGTTGGTGCATCCGGCATTGATCGACGCTATATATACTCATGTATAATTTCAATTGGTAAGCATTCCAGTCCAGTCCAGTTCAGTCCAGCAAATGCATTTAGCTTTCTAACACTAACGCTCTTTAACGACTCGGAGCAAAGTAGTAGTTAGGTTGTTTGGTTGGTGGGGATGGAAGTAGAACTTTTAAGTCATCAATTAATTAGTAATTAGCTCAGGCTGCTCTCTTTATCTTATCTAGACTACCTACTATGTGCTACTCTATTGCTACTTTCAAAGGAGCATGAACCGAATTCGTAGTAAAGTTAAGCAAACAAAGCAGGAAATTATATCAGACTCCTGGACTTTAAAGGACTCTCTAACGTTGTAAACAATAATAATGATTAAACTCACAATGAGCTTGACTTGGCTTGGTTTGACTTGACTTGACTTGACTTGGCTTAGCTTGCTTGGGCAGAGGTGGAAACTTGATTAGCAAAATTGCAATTTGATTTGTTTGTACTGACATTGACATGTGTCTTCCTGTGGTGAAGTATGTTTACTGATTACTAGCAAACCACACAGCCTCATTGCTCGGTGTCCCAATTCTCAGGTTTAGTTTAAATGTTATAAGATAATCTTACAAGAAGATATGAATGACAGTTGATACGACGACGATGATAGGGAAATATTTGTTGTTGTTTGGATTTGAAAATATTAATAAAGAAATCCATGCACTACTACTGGAATGGAATTAAATCGAATGTTATGCTTTCTCTTTCCTATTGCTCTATGGCCATACTTGCTTTAGTATTACATACATACAGTACAGTGGGCTTTGGTTTGGAATGCGTTTTGTCTGCGTCGGCATCGATCCATGGTGATCGGCAATCGGTGATCGGTTGGTGCTCTCTTCTTACTACTTTACTCCATGTCTGTCTGTTACACCAACAAGACGCCAAACCACGACCACACACCATACATATCACTACCACCACCACCACATTCGCCATCAGTATTGCTCCGCAGAGTGTAGATGTTTAAACCAATATAGTTAGTAGTACCAGTACAGCAACCTGGTCTCTTCTGTCTGTGTAGGACTGTGTGTCTAGTCAGTCGTCCACGTTTCGTCTCGTGTGGTCCTAGGTATTTAGATACTCTGATGTTTTCAAGCAAGGCAAGAGGCATGCATATAATGAATAAGCTTCCATTTCATTCTAGTTCATTCCATGCCAGTCTATTTCTTTCCATGCCAGTCTATTTCTTTCCATGCCAGTCTAAAATACAGTCGTCGTCGTCGTCGTCATATTATACTTAGTTCCGTTTAGTACACTCTGCTCCTGTCGGATAGTCCACTAGTAGAATTCAGTCTCTTACTTTTCGCTTGTCCAACCAGTTTTATTAATTTGATAATCCTCGTTGGTAATCCTGCGTAAAGCCTTACAATCTTGATTCAGGCCAATATGTCGAATCAAGCCCAGCCTAATTATTTTCAAACCACTACCATTACTTCCTCGTATATATGTCAATTCCCGTTTGGGGCAGTAGTCACCACATACTCCAGCCAGGTCCTTACGGTTCCAGTTACAAGTATTCAAGGCCATTCTGGTCCAATCCAGTCCAGTCCACTCCAACCCACTCCTTTCCAGTCCAATCTTGTCCATTCCAATCTTGTCCAGTCAAATCTTGTCCAGTCAAATCTTGTCCAGTCAAATCTTGTCCAGTCAAATCTTGTCCAGTCAAATCTTGTCCAGTCCAATCTTGTCCAGTCAAATCTTGTCCAGTCCAATCTTGTCCAGTCAAATCTTGTCCAGTCAAATCTTGTCCAGTCTGCTCAACTCAGCTCATTCCAATATATGCAGTCCAGTGCAGTCCAATCCAACGTATACGGTTCAGTCCATTCAGGTATGTACAACGCAGCCCTTTCCAGAGTTGTGTACTCTGTCCAGTCAAGTGCAGTTCAGCCCGACACTGGAAGCGAAGTAAGTTAAATTGAATTTGCGTTTTTGTCCCTACTCTACTGTCCTGCCCTATGGTATGTTATTCTTTTGAACCTCTGTTTTATTCTATGTGCCTGCCAGTCAAAAAGGATTTTATAGGTAGTGCAGTGCATTGCATTGCATTGCATTGATTATTGGCATGAAAATACAATAAGCTATGTTTAGTAAGTCATCGTAAGTAGGAAAGTCGGACACGAAGAGCATAATACAGAGAATGTAATGTGTATTGTGCAAGTTGTATTTACTACTATCCATACCAGGGCAGAGCAAGGCATAAATACCCAGTGTAGTAGTGTTAGTGTTCCCATTGCATTACATTGTCGTGCATAGTTAGTCATGTAAAGTAACGCGTCGCAACGCAGCGTAAGGCTAAAGCGTAAGGATAGGGTTAGAAGGAAGGCGCGGATCAGTATCCTCATCCCATCCTCCTCCTCGTCATCATCATCTTCATAGGATGAGTTAAGAGTCAGAGTCAGAGTCAGATGCGATGCCCGATGACGAATTCTCGCATTGTTGTTTCTACATTGAACATTGTATAGTTGTAGTAGCGTCTTATTTTTGCTGAGTAACCCTAACCAACCCTATGCTATAGTTTTGAATGTGTTATGGTCTCGCAGCCCTGTCCCAGCTCGCCCTGACTTGACTTTACTTGACTACAACACACTACTCTACTCCACTACACAACACTACACTACACACTACTCTACTCCACTACACAACACTACACTACACACTAGTCTACAGTCTCCTACAATACTCTACACAACTCTTTTTTTTTACTATTACTTAACCCAGGCAAAGCCAAAGAAGCCAAGCTTTTTAGGGTCTTTGCTTTGCATTGCTATGCTGCTCTTTGCACGTTTTGGCATTGCTCATTGCTGTCTTGTGTCTTGGATCTTGTGTATAGTTAGTTATACACTGTACAGTACAGTACAGTATGAGCGTAGTATAATATCTTTATGTGTGCAGAATAACTGAAGACTGGCTGACTTTTTACTACATGCTGCACAGTCGTGTGGTGTTGTGCATGCATTAGTGCACTGTACTGTGTAGAACTGTAGAACAGTATTACTTTATAGCTAAGCAGCCAACCAAACCCCAGCCCAGTCAGACTAGTCATAGAGCTAGTATATTATAAGCAGTTCAGTGTACACTGTAGAGTTCAGTTTAGTTCGGTTTTTAGCTTTTCAACTTTTCGGCTCTACGATGCGATGGCATGGTATAGTATAGGGAAGTATAAGTAGTATAGTATAGTAAATAGTATAGTATGGAAGGCAGAGAGACTCTCATTCCATTCCATTAGCATTAGTTATTACTTATTACTTAAACCGTGGTGCTGGTGCTGTAGCTGTAGCTGTACATACAAACTGAAGCAAACTTCCCAGAACATAATATATATACATAATATTATATGTATGTATATACAGGGTTTGTTGAAATAAAAGAAAATGAATGCCTATCTACTTACTTACATAAAAATGTAATGTATTTGTAATGCATGTTGTTATGGATTTCTATTTCATTTCGTTTTCCATTCCATTCAGCATGTGATATTAATGTTGAGTGAATGCGAATTCGAATGTGAATGTTATATTCCTTCGGAGTGAGTAGAGACTTCAGAAAATTGCTGCCTGCCTGGTTTGTCTTGGGTTGCCGATTGGCTTGGTTTACTTTACTTTACGTTACGTTACGTTGCTTTACGTTGCTTTACTTAGTGTGTATAGAATAATAAATAAGAGAGAAAAGAGGAGGATAGGATAGGATAGATAGAGAGAGGTCCGAAGTTGCAACTTCCAACTTGGAAGCGAACCGAAGGAAGAAGGCGAAGTCATTATTCGATTTGGAAAGCTACAGCTACATCATATTGTATATACATAGAGTCAAAATTCAAGTGATACAATGATGATGATGATGATGGTGATGGTGTAGAAGAGAGGAGACGAGACGAGACGATTCGATGCATTGCGTTGACTTGACTTGACTTGACTTGAGACTTGCCTTAGGCAATGCAATGAAATGGAATAGGAAGACTAGGATAGGAGTTGATGAGTGTTGTGTAGATGCTCTGCTGTTCACAGCACGTGGTAGGATACGGACTACGATAGTAATTTGCTGGTGGTATGCGATGCGATGTGATGTGGATGTGTGATGTGACTGAAATGAAAATGACTGAATCTATCCGAATGGATGGATGCACATTTCCAGGGAGACATGTATGTATGTATGTATATATGTATGTATGTATGTGTGTGTAGATAGAGAAAATGTAATGGGAATGGAATATGGGATGGAGAGATGGAAAGGATTTCTGGATGGATAGTTGAAGTTTTAGTTTTGTTCGAGTCTTCTTGCCTCTTGGTGTGTCTTCTTTCAGTGGTGGAAGTGTTGTGTGAGTGAGTAAGTTGGATCTCTGTGTTGATCTCTTTGGGTGTTTTTCTGTAAGCTTCAAAAAGCATACATGATGTAGAGAGAAGAGAAGAGAAGAGAAGAGAATGTAAGTCTTTACTTGCGCTCTTCTTGGTACTATGAGTGAGAGAGTGAGTGAGTGAGTGAATGTGGAATTGGAATTAGAATCAATAGAGTGTTGGTGAATGATATTTTCGTTTTCGCATGGTTTAAGTATATATTGCTACTTTAAATCCTAGGAATGGTAGTGCAAGTAAGTGTCATGCAAATATTATGTATATGAACTGTAGTAGTGATTGTGAGTCTCATGTTATTTGCTTGGTTCCGCATACTATGCAAGACCAGGCCAGACTAGACCAAACCAGACGAGGACTGGGAATAAGTTTCCTGTGCAGTAATATCTGGAAGAGACCTCTTCCTTTATTTACACTTGGCTGAAATGCAATTCAATGCAATGCTTGGCAGACAGTGGCGAGGCAATACTTATTTTGTGGTAATTCTCAAGTATCTACGACTACTACCTACCTACTTACTTACTTACTATAGGACTGTACGACTACACTACATAGTGATAGTATACCTACTTATAATACTACTAGAGCATAATATTAACTAAGAAAACTTCCCCGTTCACATCGTTATCAATTATATTTTTTTTATTGTGTGTTTGATGTGGTGGGTTTGAGTAGAATAGTAGGTACTGTTTTATGTGGTTTGCAAGCAAGTCTATAATAATCTAGGTATTATGTACACTTATGTTACGTTACGGTTGCACCTTACCACTTTGTTTTTCGCAGTTTTTGGCCGGACTTTGGGGAAGTATGACGTAGTAAGGAAAGGATGTGTGTGTGTGTGTTTGTGTGGGACATGTAATTATGGTCCCACAATATTAGATGTGTAGGAGACTAGGAGACAAGATATCCTATAATATACCCAGTAGGAATAGGAATGAAGAGATTCTGTATAGGTGTATCGGAATTGATGATTGACTGAATGAATGAACTGTAGTGAGTGAGTGACGAAGTACATTTATGTTATTAGTTACTATAGTAATGTATTTACTTACTTAACTACACTATAACTGTAAGATTTGGAGGAAGGTTTTTGGTGAGATATGAATGACTGATAGTGATAGTAGTAGTAGTAATAGTAGTAGTAATAGTAGTGGCCTGACTACTGCATGCAACATGCAATTACATGGGAAGCAGACATGCAATTAGATGTGAAGCAGAGCTAAAAGCCAAAATTAATAAGATAAATTGATACACCCAAGAAGGATAAAATAATTAGTTTCAGAGTAGTATAGTAGAAAGAAGAAGTATTATTGTGGAATTATTTCTTTCTCCCGTTGCAAGGATGGGATTGCACAGCTTTGACTCCTACGTGAGTATAAATATAGATTAATTATTATTTGTGGAGCAAAAGCCAACACAACTTTGTAATAATACCATGTCCAGTTGAGTTGAGTTGAGTTGAGTACAGTTTATGCTGAAGAGGCTTTGTGCTTATAGCGTTGTAATGTAGTGTATTTTGGTATAGATAGGAATGGAATGTGTTTGTATTTTTGTGCTTGTTGTGAGTGTTGTGTATGTGGTTATCATGTAATAAAATGATTTTTATCGTTCATCAGCAGCAGCAAGGAAAGCTTCTATATATAAACGTATGCGTATAAATGCCACTTCACTATGGTTTGTTAGTACGTGGTTGGGTTGGTTTGATTTGGTTTGGTTTGGTTTGGTATTGGTATTAGTATAAGTAAAGTAAATAGTGTAGGAAAGTTACGAACACTTAGAGGAGGTTAGCATTTTATATATATGTATATACCTATACATTACTACTACTACTACTACTTCTGCCACATCTGCATCCATAACATTACCACTGTGGAAAACATAACAAAACTAAGATAATGAGGGAGTTGTGAATGCAAGCATGGCATAGCATACTTTTACAACTTACCAGTTACCATTTCATTGCTTTGACCATGTGTGTTTCACTGAGTGTGGATGTAAGTATATACATACATACATATATACCTTGCTTATGCTGCCTGAGATTGACTTGACTTGTTGACTACGACTCACTTCTGTATTACTGAGTATAGAGAGTGAGTGAGTGAGTGACTGTACATATATAATATATACATGTAGGACATGTATGTATGTAGAGTATATAGAGTTTGGATTTTGGATGAGAGAGACTGTGTGGAGTTGTATGGAGAAGAGTAGAGTATAATGTGTGTTGTCTGTGTAACATTCTAAGCGGTGTGAATCACCCCGATCACATTTCTTCTTGGACGGGGATGAATGAATGGATGGATGTGTGTGTGAGTGAGTGAGTGTATGTATATCTCTGTGTTGTATGTATGTGTGTTTTTTGTATGTTGGATATGTGTGTAGTATGTGTATGTATTAAAGAAGGAACGATCTATTTTGCACTGGCATTGCATTATCTCATCTACTTTTGCGGAACATTACAAGAAGCAAGAAAGAAGAAGTACTTGATGATGAGACGAAGCAAACTGTTTTTGGTTTTGGTTGCTGTACTGCCACTGTAAGCTGGCAGACGAAGCGACCGCAGTACTTATTAGGTTCCGGAAGTAGTAGGTTCAGTTCTGTTCGTCTCATATTTCATGTTTCTTTTATGAAAGTGTCGCTTCCTATATAGAAGTTGTTGTGTATTATTTTTTAGATGATATATAGAAGATTTTTATTTGGTGTTGTGTGTGAGAGTGAGAGTGATAGTGAGTGTGAGTGTAAATGTGATGATGATGATGATGATGATGATGATGATAGGGATCTAATAGAGTGATACCACGGAGCTCTTAATACATGTGTATAGAAAGATGACATTATCTTATAAGTACATAGAGCGTAAGTAAAAGTAAGAAAGAAAGTGTTGAGCCGTGTAGATCAATTTTCCTGTCTTTGTGTGTGTGCAGGAAAGTTGAGCTGGAGGAAAGTTGGATTCTGGATTGAGTTCATAGAGCGGAACAGTTGGAGTCGAGATTACTACTACTACTATTACTACTATTACTACTACTACTACTACTGCTACTACTACTACTATTCCTACTACTACTACTACTGCTACTACTACTACTATTCCTACTACTACTACTACTACTACTACTACTACTACTACTACTACTACTACTACTACTACTAGTTACTACTACTACTACTGCTGTTGATGCTACTACTACTTGTGTTACATACAGACCTTTGCTGGAGTTGAATGCAGCTCGATTTCTGTAATATAATAAATACATCAACCAAGGAGTAAATACGGAGATGTGGAACAAAAGTGGTCAACTACTCAGTCTCAAGTGATTCTGTTGTCAAAGAAATTGACAAGAGGGAAGGTTCTCTATGGACAAGTCTCATAGTTTTTTCATCATTCAAGATGCCAAATATGTTTTTGTTATTTGATAGTAAAAAGAATACTCGAAAGTGTCAAGTGTGTTTTAGAGTTAGTAGCATAGGCTGGAGTATGATCTAGGCGTGAACGGAGGCGGGCAATAATATATTATAACTTGTGAGTTTGGACAAGATAAGTCAAGACAAGTCATTGTAGCAGCTGTTGCTAAATAACAGAAATAGTTTATAAGACAATCGTGAATTAAAAACTATACACAGAGTGGTGCTGGGCTTGGGTTTGATGAAGAATTGGAAAAGATGATGATTATTTGATGTCTTGCTAATTTGTCATTATTGGTGCTGCAGAGAGAGTATCTGCAGTCTTTGAAATCTTTTTTTTTTTGAGCGGTCTAAAAAAAAACACAAGTAGTTAGTCAAGATGTGGGGGTGTTGCTCCTGTTTTTCTAAGACTTACGAAGCACCCGAAGTTCTTGAACTAGATTACCGTCATGCATCGTTGGCTGAAGTGCCTGCTGACGTCTTCTCCTATGAAAGGACACTGGAGAAATTGGACTTGGGATCCAATCAGGTAAACTGATGTTTTTTTTCTTTTCTGTTTCATCTAACTGGAGGCCTGAGCTTGGTTTCTTGTTTCTTCCTACTGAGGAATTGTTAAAACTGTCCAGACGACATATAATTTATCAGTATAGTCTAGAAATCTTACCTTTCTATGTATTTAGGAGTACTAGAAACCATTGTAGTACTCCTCAATACGTCTGAATACATACGGAATATAAATTCGTCAATATAGCCTAAGAGCCATACGTTCCCATGTGTTGAGACGTATTGAGGAATACTACAATGGTTTCTACTACTCCTGAATACGTGGGAAGTTATGGTTCCTAGGCTATACTGACGAATTACATGCCTTCTGGATAGTTATAAGAATTCCTCAGCTCTTTTTATAATATATATTATTATTATGTATGATGTTGTACGTGTAATATTATACGCACGTTGTTTGTGTTTGTGTTGTTAGTATTCATAATATTATGTGGAATACGGAATTATTTCAAGCATTCAGAAGCGACGTAGCTATGTATGTATTTATGTATTCTTTTTGACTTGTCATTTCTCACTGGAAAATCCATCTGTCGTTGACACGTTGTCTGGAATTGAAAGGAGTGAAGCTGTTGTGTAGCATCGATATGATGATAAATTGCGTATGAAATGCATCATCATAGTAGTAATGGCGCAGTGAGCGAGGAGTTGAGGAATCGTTTAAGTTCTTTGCTTATACATACTTCGTATGGATCAGATAGAATAGAATGGAACTGACTGAGTTGAGTCGAATTGGATGAGAACTGGGACTTGACTACTTGACTCATTTATGCGTGAAAGGGGAAATTGAGATTGAAAAAAAAATTATTTTTCATAGAATATAGTGTATATTTGAAAGGATAGAAAATAAGTGAAGCTGAAGAGATTATGTCATGCCCATGATTTAGTCACTATTCAGTGGAAATAAACTGCAGTTGAGTTGAATTGAGTATATATAGCAGTAATAGCAGAAGTAGTAGGAGTCTTCTCCTTGATTTTCGAGTGATGAAGAAACAGAATAGTGTATAGAAGTAAGGAGCATGGAGCGAGTAAGTTTTTTTTTGGCACGGACTCAGCCTCAACCCCAGCCGCACATTTAAAATTTGAGATTGAGAGTTAGTTTATGTTTTAGAATACTGTACTTTACTTGTGCATATTTGTACTATTGCTACGAACTTTGAGATGAGGTATGTATGTATGTAGTGCTCGTCATAAAGTAGTGATCGTAAAAGTAAAAAGGCATCAAGTCAAGTCTAGTTAAAACTATATACTTGCTTGAATTTCAACCATCCCATGCCACACTTAAATAAAATAAAATTAAATCTGGTGCAAATGCTTAGATCAGGTTTGTCGAGGAGAAGCTAGTAGGCTAGTGTGAGTGAGTGCATTCGTTTTTATTAGAAACCATGCAGGCGAACTAATGAGTCGTGCTTTTGAAGTGACTTTATATTTTTTCCTGAACTGCCTTTGTTCTGTTCACTGTGTTATTATACTTTGCCTGACATGTGTATTTTATTCAAACAACTCTACAAGTACAACTAAAGATTATATATATATATATATGCATGTATATTATATATATACACATATAATTAAAATTATGTATGTATGTAATATATGTAAATACAATGGGAATTTTCTAACTTTTGAACTTCTGTACCGTTACAATTAATTTTGCCGTGTTAAAAATTCTCGGAAATGGTTTTTGAATTTTTTCATCTGAATAAGACGATTGAATCGTGCTTGCCTTGAAGTTAAAAAATTTGCGAACTCGACATTTGTTTAAAGACTGGGTATAAGTGCAATTTAGTTTTTTTTGTACGTCGCCTCGTTTAATATCCTGTTTCTCATTAATTTTGTTTTCATTGTGATGTGTTGTAATTGTTTGCACTATGACATTCATTTGAAATATAGGCATAGTATATCTAGGTATGTATGTATGTATGCATGCATGATAGGAGTCTCCTCATGTGTGCATAAATACTTTCATCATAAATTTCAAGTTTTAGTCTATGGGCAATAGTATAAAAAGGATAGAGTATGTATACATGTATTTGTATTTAATTTTTTAGCATTCTATATTTAACTTGAGAGATGGTAAACTGATTGCTATCATTGTTTGCTGTATCATTATGAGAGTCTCTTAGTTGTTAACACGAGCAAATGTAATTGTTCAACCATGCATATATTATTGTTTGAGTTTTTTGTTTTGTTTGATACTTGTGAGTCATTGCTCGTGTTAAAAAATGAGACTACAAATTGTTACAGTATCAAAGGTAAATACAGTCAGCATTCATGAAAAATGTTCAATTTATTTATTTGTGGGTTGAATGAAGTTAAATAGGAATCTGTGGTGTAAGGGGTAAACACTGATTAGATAAAAGGTTGAAAATGTAAATACAGCAAAGCAATGAGGATTTGATTAGGTTTTGTGAATCTGGTTATAATATAGAATGTATGTATAGTATAATCATAGATTTTGTATAGTTTGATGTAAGTAAGTAGGTATATAGCTATGCATAGAGTATTATTATGCTGATGAGAGTCAAATGCACAGGAAGAATGGTTTATGTTGAAGGCAGGATAACTTATAGGCACGCGAGTAGGTAGGTGTAAAAGTGTTAAGTTTAACAAAGATCATTAGAGAGTAATCAGCACAGCACACCTGACCTGCGTATTTACTCAATATTATATACTTAGTAGTGTAGAAGATAAAAGGAGAGAATTGGGAAAGTCAATAAATTTGGACTTGGTGGAGACTGCGGTGGTTTTTATATATAATAGTAAAAGTATGAGGTGGAAATGAAGTATGGAAATAAATCAAGGACGAAGGCGAAGGAGAGCAATGAAGAGAAATGTGCGTATTGGAGTGAAAAATTTATGACTTATAATATGAGATAACGATGAAATGAGCAGATTGCATTTGGGATTGTTGGATTGGATTGCTCTGTCTTGTGACTTGAATGACTCACTGACTGCATTGAATGGTTATAATACTAATGGATGATATTTATTAATGTTTCTTTCCCTCATAATATTTCCAGATTTCGGACTTGCCACCATCCCTATTTCATTGTCACGAGCTAAAAGAACTGGACTTATGTGATAACGATTTGATGAGCATCCCCCCGGCCGTTGGGTCATTGACACGCTTATGCAAATTAGACCTGAGTCGAAATGGTGAGTCTGGCTCAGTGTACATTTTCAATTGTGATGTGATGTGAATGTGACGCTAGTTCTCTCTCTCTCTCGCTCTCTCTCTCTCTGTCTTTCTCTGTGTGTGTGTCTAGTTTTCCTATTCTCCATCTCCATATAGTTATTCTCTACATTCTCTTGAGCCAACTGTAGCTTGATTTTCATGCATACTAACAACGCTGTGGAAGTAATTTCTATCCGAACTTGCAAATTTGATTTCTCATTCCCTTCCGTCTCTATCCTTTATCCTGCTGTCTTCATTCATTGTATAGTCCTTTGGTTGCAATTTTTTTTAGCTCTATTTCTCACTAGAACAGACAGAGATTGTGTAATATTTGTGTGTGACTAGGATTTTAGCAATGCATTGCAACAGCAGGAATTCATTAAATCGAAATATGAGGCTCTGTGAATAATTGTAAGGTATGAATTTGTCTGTATGCATCTTATGCAATTATGCATTCAGTCACCGTAGATTTATGATTATTCTGCCGTGCCTTGCCTTGCCGTGCGTTGCATTAGATCTCATCGCATTGCATTGCATTGCACTGCATTGCACTTGTGTGTCAAATTCAAATCTAAGCTCGGCTCCGAAGTAATGTTATTCCATTGCTTGTTAAATTTGTTTGATGAAACAATACTGAGAGACATGGAGAGAAAGACTAGAGCCTTGGTAGAACGCTGTGTGTCGAAACTTAAACTTACTCTACAATGGCGTAAAGATTTCATCTGGTTTTATATATATACTCTGAAATCATGCTGTTCTCCTTTCCTTAGTTTTGGTATGGAGAGCTATATCCGCACTTTTCATTTATATGTACAGATGGTATACTTATAGTAGAGCTCTATCTCTCTATCTCTCAGTCACTCACTCTCTTTCCCTGTGCCGACTTTATAGCATTTTACTCTGTTCTACGCCGACTGAAAGCATAAAATAAACCAAAGAAAAGCAATGCTAATAATAAAGACAAAGACCAAGACCCAGAAGGTAGGCGTAAAAGTAAGAGAGAGAGAGCGAGAGAGAGAGCGAGAGAGAGAGAGAGAGAGAGATGTATTTTATGAAATTAATACTGGCAGACTAGCCTGACTTGGGTTTAGCTTAGCTACTTAATATAAGGTGGAGGGAGCGTTCGTACGTATACGTACGTAACGTAGTAAAATAATAGTATCATCATTTTAGTTATAATAGTTAGAGTTGAGTTGAATTGAGTTGCCTTATTGCACATCGTAATGTCGTGGCCTGGGTATCAAGGTAAGTAGTTGTGCTTCGTCGGAAGCCTGCCTTGCCTTCCTTCATATACTGTGCCTGTCATATTTATGTAGTTTTGCTTTTGCTAGACCTTGCCTTACTCTACTGTTATTCTTATGTACACTGTAGGAAGTCGGTGTGTAAGTTAATGTAATGTATTATTTGGATCCAGGACTTATTTGATGGATCATTAGGCTGTACCGGCTTGAGTTGGTTGAAGCATTTAATTACTTGATCCATTTATAGAGGCTTGAGGGAATGAGGAAAACAAAGCTGGAAGAAATGTCAAATTATAGCACTTTTACGACTGGCAACATTTTATTATGTCAATGCGATAGCTGAGTGAAGTGTAAAGTAGTATAGTATAGTTGATATGATAGTATAGTCTGAGTGACTGACTGTCGGACGGAATACTGATGTATTAGCCTTAGACTGGAGAGACTATAGTTTGAGATGGTATAGCGTTGAACCCATATTATAGCCAGCAGCAGCTCTGCTTGCAACAAGAGGTAGAAACCGTTGTACTAACAAAGGACACTTTTGACATGAAGGTCGCACCTAGTCATGCCGCTACACTCACGTAACGTAACTGTCTAGATCATGTTGAGTAGGACATGTAGTGAAATTCGTCTACAAAAGTTACAAACTGACCCCCTGCGATTTTTTTAAATTTCAAAAACTGGAAAAGTTGCAGAGGGGGGACCCTTCTCAACTTGAAATTTTACATGTAATTTCCCGTAAGGATTTCACGATTTTGAATTTCAATGAAAAATTACACTGACCAGGCAACACTTGAAATGCCAGGTTCTTCACATTTCATATGGGTCAAAGCCGATGCATCGGCCAATGCTTCGGTGATTCTGTGCGAATGCGAGCCGAATAGTGTTGCCCCGACGCAATCAAAACTCCAGAGGCGGTTGCGAGACATTTCATAATGAGTCGAAGCCCGTTCATCCCATTATGAAACCTGTAGTTTCTTAAACCTTTGCATCGGGGCAGCACTGTTCAGCTTGCATGCGCACTGAGTCGCCGATGCATCGGCTTTGACCCATATGAAACATGCCAAACCTGCGGTCTGCAGTTTCGGTTCGCTTCGTGTCATTTCATTTCAACCCTTGAAACGAAACGAATTGAAACATTTCAAGCTGAATACCCATTATGATAGCTATTTATTGTATAAGTAATGTGGATCGAAACTTTAAGCCTAATTATTTCATACACTAAAGCTGTACTCAATGAGAATTAGTTTAGGTTTTGTATTTCTGCTCCAAACATTGTTTGAGTATTCTGCGAGAGTGTAATTTTTCATTTTAATTTCCCAAAAGTCTTAGGTTTGAGTGAAACGTTTGAAACGCGTTTCAGCTGCCTCTGTTCGTTTCAGAGTTCAAACCTTCCGTTTCAAATGCCTGAAACGGAACAAATTGAAACGTTTTGAAACGAAGCGGTCCGATCCGAGACATACGGAGGAAAAATTCTTATATCTTGTCCAGGCGGCATATAATCCGTCAATATAGCCTAGGAGCCATACCTTCCCATGTATTGAGACGTATTAATGAGTGCTACAATGCTTTTAACCACTCCTCAATACGTTGGAAGGTATGGTTCCTAGACTATACTGACGAATTATATGCCGTCTAAAAAATATATAAGAATAACTCAGAATATTCGTTATATCATCTTAAACTATCATATTGTCATTCTAAGGCTAATAGTACAGTATTAATATAATACTTGAGTTGTAATGGAAATGACTTACGTTAGTGGTT
>JAAXYV010000115.1:0-15596 GCA_036851875.1 Novacerus sp. FZ-2019
TATTTAGACCTGATCAGATTGCGATATGCCATTCCGTTCTTCGCATAACTTAGCTAGAAACTAATACTCGTATAAGGACGGTAAGTGACGTCACTCCTAGAAGTAAATAAATTAATATTTCTAATATTGTTTAACTGACATCACAATAAGTTATGATTCTGAACTAAAACTAGTTATGTTAAATCAAAAATGTATTAGAAATATTCAACATTTTCAACTTTTGGGATTTATTATTGTAATGAAATACAACCAAATTAAAACATTAAGCTGTTTTACTATTTATTTGGGGTAATTGCAGATTATTGCGAAATTATTTTATATTACAAATCAAATGCATTATTATAAATTGTGTAGTATACAGTATGCACACGTTGATTTGAATACGATGCGATTAAATGATGACACACTCAGCTCGCTTTGAATAAACCATGAAGAATATTTGTTCCCTAAAATTCTGCAAATTCTGAAGTCGCATTAACGAGTTCTACTATACGCAGAAAAATATTACATTTTCTGTCATTCAAGCAATTAACTCGTTTCTTTGTATGATTTGCTTTTCAGTTTAATATCATGGGGCTATTACTGTTAGACCCATTTGTATGCTACCAGGAAGATTACGATTCATTTGTTGAGTTCGGAGGGGTCAATATATACCTGCAATTAATGTGAGTAATTGTAATATTGCATAAAATGATTACAAATATGAATCTCGCAATGAAATTGAGTTAAAAATGTGATGCTAGTGATGACTTAAGTTATCCCTGTCTGATACATATACACTATGTATATATGAGGAGCTAACTATTCTGAGGTACACATTTTGCTGATGCAGATACTTCTGAATTTTACATGACACCATATATGTGCAAAATATTTTCTAGTGTGTTTGAAGTCCTTCATTCAAATTGTCAACAAATACTGTGTGCATGTTCAAATTCAGATTTTTATACATAAAATTTTTTATTTAAGTTGTCTGTATTTTGTTATGTAAAAAAAAAATTTAAACAATCTTGGATTAAAGTTTTTTTTTTGGTATTTGTAGGTAGGAAAATGGTTTGGATGAATATGCCATTTCGTTCTTCCCGTGATTTGGCTTGAAACTAGTGCGCGTATTAGGATGGTAAGTGAAATAATTAAATTACTATTTCAAATATTCGCGTGCTGACATCACATTAAGTTATAATTCTAAACTAAAACTATATTAAATCGAATATGTATTGAAAACCTTTAACATTTTCAACTTTCTGGATTTATTATTTTAATGCAGTTGAACCAAATTAAAATTGTATGATGTTGTAATATGTATTTTTTTTTCGACTATGTATTTGGGGTAATCACAGACAATTGGGAAATAATTTTATATTGTAATGCTAATATAGTTGTGTAGAATACTTACATTGACTTGAGAATATGATGCGATTAAATGATGACACACTCAGCTCGCTTTGAACAAACCATGAAGAATATTTGTTCCCTAAAATTCTGCTAATTCTGAAATCGCATTACTCAGTCTTACTATAAGTAGAAAAATGTTACATTTTTATATTCAAACTGTTAACTCAAGTATCAAATAGACTTTTTTGTATGATTTGATTTTCAGTTAAATACCATGCCGCTATTTCTGTTGCATCAATATTTATTTGGACCAGGAAGATTAAGATGGATTTGTGGAGTTCCGGGGGATCAATATATACCTGTAATTAATGTGAGTAATAATTCATAAAACAATTAAATATGAATCCCTTAATGAAATTGAGTTACTACTACAAATGTGATACTAGTGATGACTTAAGTTATCCCTGTCTGATACATATATACTATGTAATTATGAGGAGCTAACTATTCTGAGGTACACATTTTGATTCTGTGTATTAGTGCTGGATCTTACGCCACACACTATATACACAAAATATATTCCGGACACTATATGTGGAGTCCTTCACCAAGTGCAATTTGCATTTTCAAATTCATATTTTGTGGAGCTAACTATTTTAGTGCCCGTGTATCAAATAGCAATTTTTGCTGTTACATATTCTGAATTTTAAACTATATATAATATACACTATATGTGACACTATAGGTATATACAAAATATTTTCCAGTATGTTTATAGTCCTTCTCTCTATAACTGTATACAAATACAATGTGTATTTTTAAATTCAGATTGTTATATTATTATCTTAATATAAAATTAGTTTAAGATGCATATACTTTTTACATGTAAACAAATTTAAACAAGGTTTCATTAAAGTTTTTTTTCGTTTCTTTACATTTGTAGGCACGGAACTTATTTGGATGGATATGATATTTCATTCTTCCCATGATTTGGCTTGAAACTAATACGCGTATTAGACTGGTAAGTGAAGTTTACGGCCGGGATTAAATAAATTAAGATTTCAAATATTCCTAGACTGACATCACGATTAGTTAGCATTCTAAATATATAACTATAGTTGAAATGAAGAATATGCATTAAAAATCTTGTATATTTTCGAATTTGGGATTTATTATTGTGCGGCAATACAACAAAATTAAAATTTTGAGCTATTATTATACTATGTATGTGCTGTAGCTATGTATTTGGGGTAATCACAGACTATGGGATAAGAATTTTATATTACAATTACAATAAATTGTACCTATAGGTACATTGTGTAGTATACTAGAAACACATTGACTTGAATACGATGCGATTAAATGATGACACACTCAGCTCGCTTTGAACAAACCATGAAGAATATTTGTTCCCTAAAATTCTGCAATTCTGAAGTCACATCGTGTAATGAACATGAACCAAGCTGTGGGATATGTCATATGTATTCGATTGCTTGCGGTCTCTGGTTTAATATCAATTAAATTGAATCTGAATAACAAAACCTTTCATCTCACTTTATTTTCAGTTTAATGGATGTAATGAAATGTGGATGACTGAGGACCTTGTGCAATATGACCGCAACAACCGACCGATAACACATGACTCTATCATGGTCATAGTTTCACTTCAATACCCACCGGCCAAAACCAATAGAGTGAGTTACAAGGAGTATAATAAAGAGTAGAGATTTCCAGGGAAGGAGGATTGCAAATATTTGTCGTAGAAAGCAATGTCATATTTCTGGTTTAGGGTGTTGTGTAACAAAGACAAAACCACTTCTGGGTCTCTTTGTGTGTCTCCAAAGCTAAATATAGAGTCGATGATGTTAACTTGTCTCGTTCGTATGAGAGTGAAACAGAAATGATTTCATCTCTTTGATTTGAACATTTATCGCTACTGAGACTCTATTCCACAAATGAAATCCCTTTGTTTTCAATGTTCATACATTCAACACTGCATTGTATTGTTGTAAAATGTACTTAAGTCTCCTACTGCTATTTACTTTGGGATCGTTCAATTTGAATTTACATCATATCAACAACCCTTCAATTTGTATGTACGAAGTGCTGGAAGCAAAATCCTCACCTTAGTTCTTCGAATGATCTCTTTTCTGGGTATGAAATTCGATCGGATGCTGAGCCTTGGGTCAACTGCGTGAAAGATGTGAAATACAATTTACATTGAATTGCTTGTTTTTTATTTCTTGTTTCAGACCCTGCCTGCCTAAAGCCTTTGGCCATCCAGAAAATTCGGTGCCTATATAAACTACAGTTCATTTCTTTGAACTTGATCGATTTGGTACGGAGTGGAATTGGAGAATTGGTATGGGTTTGAGGCGTGGTATAATGGTTTCTTTCTACCTCAGAATACGTAGAAATCAGGCTTGTTGACCATTATCAAAGTTTTACTTCAAGATACGGTGGATGATCAGTAACTATGTGTACTGAGGAATTCTAGTAACTAGTAGACGAAGGTTGTTTCAGTTCTGGCTTTCAGTTCTTGAAGCTGGAACTGGAACCAAACTGTATTGGTATTGGAACTGAAAAATTAAGGAATTGCGGAGAATTGAAACTAAAGCTGGAACTGGAACCAGAACTCAAACTGGAACTTATTTTTTGACCGCTTGAAACTGGAACTAACTGAAACTATTTGAACAAGTTTTTTCAGAACTGGAACTAAATAAGAAAAACCCGGAACTGAAACAACACTAATCCAGACGGCATAGAATTCGTCAGTAAATTCGATTGTCTACTGAGAGCCCTACCGTCCCTTGTATTGAGACGTATTGAGGAGTATTACAATGGTTTCTACTATTCAATAAATGGGAGGTATGGTTTCAAGGTTATACTGACAAATTATATTATGCCGTCTGGAAAAGTTATAAGAATTCCTCATTCCTATGCCAAACCTACATAACTATCTATCACAACTCACTGGAAATTCGTAAACCGTAAAAGGAGCATCATTTCAATACTACAATCACCCAATTGTGCTGTAGGAAATTCTATTACACCAGGTGCGAGGAAGCCGTTTGTTTATCACACCGCACCCGTGCTACATCAACACATGTCGGATATCTTTTAGTCCCGTGTATAGTATTATGTTACGTTACTTATACTACTAGTGTCTAGAAAATATTACCTACTGCCGACGCCTACAGCCTTCGTTAGTTTATGGGGAAGTTCTGTGATCCTCCTCCGGCGATCGTTGTAGCGTCAACGTGATCATCATTATTTACTGCAAGAGTATCATCACACTACCAGCAACGCAGCGGAAAGAGAAGCAAGAGTTCACTGATCCGCCTATTTCAATCCATTCTTGAAAAGAGAGGCTCAGGAGGAATTTATGTATATATTTATGTATTTTGAGAGTTGAAAGCATAAATCAAGTAGACTGATATAATAAATGGAGGAGCTATATGTATGTACCTATGTATATATGTACAGACCATATATCCTTCCTTTTTAAACTTCTATAATAGTGAGTAGCAGTAGTAGTTTATTTATAACGGCCATCAACCTTCACAATATAACTTATCAAACAGGCATTATAAAATTATTTTATGTTAAATGACAGTTACATTTTATTTGTGATCACAAAAATATCATATCATATTTCTAATACAAAATTTCTGATTGCATTTGCTGCTATTCACAAATGTTAAATATTAAGAGCACTTGTTCCATTGATTTCTTGAAGATACTTTTTAGATAATTTTCTCTTGTTTTGGAGTTAATATATCAATAGTGTGTGACCCATAGAGCCAGTTTGAGGTAGAAAAATATATTTGCGCCTCAATTCTTGGGGCAGAGAAACAGTCAATACTTTCAATATTGGCCCAACTCACACTAGGTACTATAGAAGTTTAAACAGCAAGGATAAATGGTCTGTAGTGGTCGTGTATAGAATCGTATTACCTTTAATTATGCAATATTATATACTCAATTAATATAATACGCAGATATACCTTTAATTTCCCAGATTTTGAGGGTAGTACAATCATTTCTACCTTAGGATGCGACACGCAGAATTAAGCTGGTTGACCACTGCAGGGGTTTCTCTCCCAAGATAGAGTAAATGGTCAGAGATTGTATGAATGTTGAACTTTGAAATATTGTGGGGATGAAATGAAATAAAGGATTGCAATATTGCTTGTTATCAATTGGTGTATTTATACTCTGTAAGAGTTGTTAAGCATTTGATTACATTCTCTTGAAAAGACTTAAAATAATAATAATAATAATGTTTGGTGGTTGGTTGAATAAAGCGGATTGGTTTGGTTTAAATTGAATGAAGGAACAAACATGTGGGATGTAGGATTGAGGGAGAGGGAGATAAGTTTAATTGGAACGAGTAATCTGTTTGAGTTGAGCTAGTAGGGCTTTATTGTCTAGAGAATCGTGAATGGTTATAGAGGATGAGGAGGATGAGTCGGACTGGCTTCCGCTGTTGTTGTCACTATCACTGGAAATACTATTGTCATCACTACTACTACTATCTCTCCGTCTACTGCGGCTCTTCTTTACCTTACTGCTTTTACTTTTATGTTTTTGTTTCTTGGCTTTATGTTTCAACTTGTGACTTTTGTCCTTGGATTTGTCTTTGGCCCTTTTAGTCTTACTTGAAGCGGTGGTAGTAGAACTTCGGGAACTCTTACTCCGACTTTTGTGATGAGAAGAAGATTTGGAGGTTTTCTTCTTATGCTTTTTTCTACTCCGACTGCTTGAATGTGATGACTCCTTTTCAACCCATACGACATCTTCTTCTTCATCTATAGCCTTACTCGTTTTGACTTGACTTGAGGACTGAAGTTTCTTGGTAGTACTGTAATTGTAATTAAGAGGAAGTGTCAGTGTCTTAGAGGAGGATGGAGATTGAGGGATTAGAGGTTTGGGAGCAGATGCCTTAGTTGGAAGCCGGGGTCCGTATAAATCCTCATCCGCTATATCGTTGCTTTTATCCTCAACCTCTATTTTTATTTTAGATGTTGAATGAAGACCACTAAATCCCTTGTTCCCGTCCGCAGCAATTTCACTACTAGGGTCCAATTTGGAAAAGTCCAATTTATCAAAGATCCCTCTGTTCTGTGCATTAGAGGTACCTCTTTTGTTTCCATCTGACAATGAAAAACTCTGCCGGCTACGGCTATCTGACTGGCTGTCGGTTGTAGTTGTAGTTTTGGTTGTACTATTATGATGAGACTCTCTGCCCGATGGAATATCGAAATCATCACTTTTCATCTCCTCTTCCCGGATTTTATCTTTATGTTCAGTCATTTCAGATTTTCCTTTCAAGGAGGAGGGTATTGTAGTATTTGACACCTTTGGTGGTAAAGAGGCAGCAGGAGGAGCTGCGGTTGCTGCTGTGTGGTTGTCGTCATCTTCATCCTCCGAATCGGAAGTATCTGCAAATATTTCTTTGAATAGATCCATCGGGGGTTTCGAGATGACAGTTGCCTCTGGAGCTACTGATTCATTTTCAGATACGGGTAATTCTATTTTTATGTCTGTCCCTGGAGGAGGTGGTTCTGCAGAATCGGTGGTTGAAGCATCTCCAGAGAACTCAAGCGTTGCCGAGAGAGAAGATGGCAAAAGAGAAGTTGCAGGAGCGAGACCAGGTGGAGGTTTAGAGAAATCTAGATTGTCGAACAAAGACTTCTTAACAACTGGTAGTGGGGTAGGAATATTTCCAGAAGATGGCTCCGTATGGCTTGAATTCCGTACGCCGACAAACTTGGATCTAGAAATTTTCAATTCAATACAATACAATACAATTGCATTAAAAAAGGATAATAATATTATCGACGACGAAGGTTCATTCTACTCTCTATTCTACTACCACTACTCTTCCATTCTTGCTCTACATATATTTTGCAACAAATCTTGCATCCTGCTCTCTATTTTGCGTTCGCAACAGCAACCAGGGCTTTATAAATTGCAAGAAAGTGAAAGTAGAATGAATGTTTAAGACGGAGTAGAGTAGTAGAGTGGGAATGTAGAGAAGAAGAGTAGCATGGCTTGTGGCTTATGGCTTTCTGCAAGTGATTGCTTCGCCCTAGTGTAACGATTCTGATAGGATTTACTTTTATTGTATGCATGAAAAAGCTCTTACTCTGGATATGGAGGAGGCACGTTAAACCTCTTACACAGAATTCTGTCAGGGTGCCACTCAACTACTTTGTGAGTCAATTTCCCAAACAGATTCATCTTGGCTGCTACCTTAGGATCTTGCGTTGGATCCTTCTCCTTCAACACTTCTCTTTCAGGAACTGTTAACCAAACCAACCATTACATTTACAAACAAATTATACACAGATACACTCGGCATATGTATGCTGACGTCTGTTGCTTATATACACAGACTGTCCTTTCATTTCCATATATTTACACCTCCTCAACTCACAAAGAACAGGATTCCCATTATCAATATAATAAAGTACAAAACTCATATGAAATATTATAATAATATATACAAACCGAATACACATACTTTCTTTCCTTCCAACACTTTATAAATACAAACATTTATTTTTATAAATATCTTCCAGAGTGTTAAGTAAGAAAGGAGTTATTTTTTTTTGCTGCGTAATGCTTTTTAGAAACATTACGCAGCAAGTTCTATAATACCCAGTATAGATAGACAATACGGCAAAAGAAATATATAAGATACGCTACTCACCAACATGAGAAATATCATGAGATTTTGCAGACACAAATCGAGAAGACATGACACCACTGATTGGTTTATAGAGTGCTGCTGCTCTCTCAAACTCTTGCTTTTCTCGCTCATGTTCCCACTCTGTCATCTCCTGGGGTTGCAAATCCTTCAGGCACTCTGTGTATTAGTAGAACATAACCTCAGCAAAATTATGAGCTTTCATTCTTTATAACTTCCTTGACATAATGCATTAGAAAATAAAATAAACTAAACTCAGTAGCTAAAGAAATGATGTATTCATCAAATTGATGAATCGCACAACAAACACATACCTTGAAATCCCGCAGCAACCAAAGTTAGGTACTTGTCATATCGATCTTGCTTCTCAGGATTCTTCATGAATGGTTTGAAGGCGTTCGAAGTTTCCGTAGGTTTCGATGAGCTGTAGGCTTGTAAAACTTGTGTGAATTTTTTTAGACGCTCAACTCTTTCTTGAATAGAGGGATTTACAGCGGTGCTTGAGCCCCCCTTTTTAGCCTCATTAGGCCTCTGATTAGAAATAGGATTTTGATTGCTTGAGGATGAAGAAGGTCCCGCTGTATCATCATCTTTCCGAGCAGTAGATGAATCAGATTGGGGTTCATTAGTTGTACTTCTGCTCTCACCTAGAAGTACTTGACGCTCTGCTATAGTCAAACTATGACGGCCTAATCCTTTTTTATTTGTCTGATCCTCTTCATTTTTAACAACCTGCTCAAACCGAGATTTACGAGTGATATGAATAGGCTGGAAATTTTTAGGGAGATGTGGAGGAGCAAAATGCTTGGGTCCAACGACACTCAAAACTGCCGCAAGAAAGCCATCTAAGGAACCATCCAATCTTTTCTTATTATTAGCCTTATCTTGCATTTCTTTGGTTCTTCTCGTCTTTCTTTCCTCTGGTGTTTCCAGAGCAAAATCATACTCAGATAAATCTTCACGAGAGTAAATATCACTGTCGGCTTCCTCAAAGGCTCCAACTCCAAAAGCCTGTTAAATTGTCAAAAGATGTCAACCTAATCCCTCCCTTAAATCCTTCACATAAAATTCAATGGAGTCATAAAACGAAATAGGGAATGAAAATTGTGTGAGAATGTAATATATCAACTATCATCTCTTCTTTTCAGTTTCAACAAATAGGAAATTAAGCTAAGCTTACTTTTTAGCTTAATGCCATGTAGAAATTAGGTATTAAAAATATAATCTGTATTTTCATTGTGTTAATGAAAATTTGTTTTTACCTCTCCCATAATATTCATCTTCTTGTTGTCAACACGCAATTTTAACTCTGCCCCGCCGAACAAGTTAATATGACTGTGACCAGTTGACAAGGCATCCCGATCCAAACCCTTGTAGCCCAGTCCAAATGTGTTCTCCTTTGGTATACACACAGGAGAAGGGATATCGTCTGGAGCAAATAATATATTTGGGTCAATCTCTTCGCAGGAATCTGAGTCAGAATCACCAGGACGGACCAACGTGGGAGGCAAAATACAACCATAAACTTTCTGAGTACTCGGCTGTACTGAATCACCCTCTTTATCAACATCCGGATCTACATCGACATCAGAATTTTTATCTTTCACTTCCTCCTCACTTTTTTTCTTGGCCTTTTCTTTTTTCTTTTTAGCACTTCGTCGTATTCTAGGACCGATACCTTGTCCCGGTCTCCAGCCCATTCTTTGAAGCACTTTCATGCCAATCGTTTCTCTGCAGTCGATAATACAGCAAAAATAGTATATACATATTATACAATAATCAATTAATATTCAACATCGATTTCCCGATTAAAATACAAATATACCTCACGGGTTGAATAATTTGTTCAAGAACAGGGACACCAGGAATGGGTCCGTCTGATACAACGGGTTTTGACCTTTTTCTGGTCTCTCTTTTCTCAAAAGTGAAATCTTCAGTAGGGCGTAAAATCTGTGGAGCAATTCCAAAAACTCCAGTATCCTGTAAATATATTCAAAAATAATTTCATTTACTGAAACCAATGCCATCATTAATTTCTATTAAACGAATTATTTCAAATACCTCTTCATCCATAAAATCATGGACATTTTGGGTTTTGAATGAGGTGCGGTCACTTCTTGTGGACTTAAAATTCGCAGGAGCCCAACCTTCCTTGGATCCCACGGTGTTGAAGTATCCAGCAGAGAAACCACCCGTGAATGCTCCATGAAATCTTCGTCTTCCCCTTTCATCAACAGCAACTTGGTCCGAAACCGTCAGTGGTTTTTTTCTTGACAGCTCCTCTGAAAAACATATCAAAATTATAAATTGCAAACTAAATTAAACCAATTTAATCTCTCAGGAAGTAATTCACCAACTACAACCTTCCTCAAGAAACATTATCAGTATAATATACTATATATTATAGTTATAGTCCTTTGGTTTGATTTTGGATATTAATTGACAACATCATTTCTGTTTTCTTCCAACGTTTTAACACACTTTCAAGAAATAAACATATTTTCCCTAAGATTTCTAACCTCCAAACAACATGTGCACCGGAAACAATCACGTCACGCAAAGTTCATTTCTCCAATCTGACTGTATATTATGTACACTGGTTTCAATTTCTCAAGCTAGGTCAAGTCAAATACTATACTAATAAGAACCTTGTTATTTATACTTCTTTTTGTTACAGCTTTATCTTTCATTTAATTTACAAATGTAGATAATTCTGCAACCCGCAATCACAGACTAAAGTAACTAACACATTGGTTCTACAATAATCAAGACCACCTTTCAGTTACGTGTTTCCGCATTTCATACAGTATATTGATGGATTTGATATGCAAAAAGTAAACCACTTCAAAGTTCAACAAAAATCTGGACGGCATTTTACATACAAAAACACTTAAATATAGTCAGAAGGCTACAGCAAGCAAGTAATGAAGCCATGTAGCTAACTAACATTCCTGGACTTGTGCCTATTGTACTTTACATTACAAATTATAACTATGGGTTAAGGCATTGAATTATACTGTCAATCTCCATATTGCATGATAATGGCATATTGATTTCTTTGTCGTCTGCTTTTACAGTACTGCTACCCCGTTACACCGAAATTGTTAGTGCTGAAGACAAAGAAAACCTGGAAAAAGAAAATTGGTCGGTTTATGATTCAATGCCGCACCTGGTCTAAGACCTCGTCTTACTAGTCAATCCCTGATTCCCCAACTGATAAAAATAAAAATTATATTTATTAGGTGCAGCCCGGGAACTAGTACTTACCATAAAGGCTGAGGAACTTAACAACTTTCTAAGAATTTAACAAATATTTAATGCTTGAGATTAACCCAAAAACGAACTTATATGACTGTGTTTATAGATACTTGGGTAGATCAGTAATCTAATCTAGTTGCTCCAAAAATAATATAATGACCGTCATTTTAAAAACTTACAACATTTAATGTTTTAAAACCTTGCTTTTTTCGACTATAATTATAAACCTTTATGTATAATGGGAATTCGTAATTTTAATTAACACAATATAACATGTACCTTCTTCCATAGGTTCTAAGGCTGTTCCAAACACCACATGACTGTCGTCGTCACCGTCTGAGTCAGACATGACTGTAATCGATTTCTGTCGGTCAGAATGAAGTATTTTTTAAGGGCAGATTTTCGTCCTCCAAAAGGTCAGGTTCTGGAAAGGTCTTCTGTTCAAGTCAGAAGCTTATAATATTGCAGAATCCACAATGAAGAGAAAACCCTAAACTAACTTCAAATGTTGGAGATCACTGACAAAAATGTTTCTTTACAACTCGCACAAATATACAGGCATAGGCACGCAACATTTCAAACAGTTGACAGTACTAGTTTATTGTCAGTTAGTTAATAACAGTTATTGCGTTTTTTTTCAATCAGTCAATCCTATCATAGTAATGCAATGTACAGTACATTTAATTGACTGACAGAGGAAACACTAACCAATGAAATTACTTATTATAAATTAATTATATACAAATCACTGATAACAATTTAAACAAGTGTGAGTTTTCACTGCTAAATTCTTACATTATAATTTACCATTAAGGTGTTTATACCATTTACAGAACTCACAGTAGCTTCAAGATTTAAAAATTGCGGTTATAATCTGCTGGGTGCTCTACTTTCTCCAAAAAAGAAGTGGCAACATTGAAACAGTATTTAGTCCCACTTCCAGAATTCACACTACCCTATCTGAAACATTTTCTTCGCGTCTCCGAAGAAAGTTCCTTGTAACCGAATGCCAGTGGAACGTGGTACAGGCACAGGCACTGTGTTTCTGTCTTTCGTTTCTTATGGTAGAATAATCATTTATTTTATTCACATTTTCCATGAGAGCATTGCCTTAAGTAATAACATATAATATGGTAATATTACAATATTGATAAACTTGGTGTTGTATGATGTCCTGAAATTACTAGAATTTGCACATTATACATCGCATTTACATGTTTCTCTTAATTGTATATAGGTTGACCTACAATAGAGTTTTTCTAAAGTTACAATGATTTATTTGGCTGAAATTTGAGGCATCCTGCCTCATGCCTCATTGTCATGTCTCAATTTCCTTGCCTCATGCCTCATTGTCATGTCTCAATTTCCTTGTCTCATGCCTCATTGTCATGTCTCAATTTCCTTGCCTCATGCCTCATTGCCATGTCTCAATTTCCTTGCCTCATGCCTCAATATCCGAATTAATTTTGGTTTGGTTAGGTTAAGATTAGATTATTTTAAGTTAGGTTAGGGTTAGATTATTTTAGGTTATGGTAGGTTAGGGAACGTCATTTCAGGTCAGATTGGATTATAAATGAAATTTAAAGAAAAATGGATGCATGAAGAATGGCATTTAAGCCATGAGGCATGACAGTTGAGACATGAGGTACGAGGCATCAAATGAGGAATGAATTAAGGCATCGGATGAGGCATGAGGCATGGAATATTTTTTTAATTATAGAAATATTGAAGCATCACATGAGACATGACATATATTAAGTATAGAAATATTGAGGCATCAGGTGAGGTATGATACCTCAAATGTTCAACATCAGACACAAGTCAGCCGATTTATTTTACCCATGTACAACCGTAAGTCAGAACAGAATTGATTGTGATATTATGGAGGCCAATAGAATCCCTCTCTGTCCAAGAACATTTCACTTTAGTCAATCCACAACTTTATTCTTTATAAAGCCAATTTCTCGCACCAAACCAAAGAAAAAAAAACCTTTTCCACTATATAGGTACCGCTCATAAAAGTTGAAAGCTTATTTCCGCATCCCTGACTCTTACAGCCAAATCAATGAGCCTTGAAATCACAACCTAGAATTGAGATAAAAAATACACTCACTCTACTCGGACAATACCATACCCCCAGTCAGGTAAAGCAAGCAAGGTAGAGTAAGGTAAAAAATGTATACATACATACCTATATTGATACTTACGAATTTTTTTTTCAGTCCAACATGCATTCAATCTATACTTAGAAATCCAATCTTAACTTTTACAATTTTCTTATTACAAAGTACCTGGAGCTCAGAATCTATAACCGTCTGAAATCAGAGAATCACAAAAACGAAATAATTCTTCATATTATATTGTTTATGCTTGCTGACCAAAAGTACACCCAAGCAAAGCAATTCAAATCCATATATAAGAATATATAGGAATCCATCCCATATAATATTACTATTACTATTCCCTTCCAGTGCTTCCCAAAAAATAGCTTTATACCCTAACCCCAAGATGTCTGATAAAATAAGTACCTCCAAAAAGGCATAATATGCTACTGCACTACTAATGCTAATACTACTTACTATTATATAACTAAGTAAAGGATGGAAATCCAATAATGCCGATGATGCTGTAATGTATCAAAAAATGCATAAAAGCCCTACAGCTCAACTTTTCTTTATGCACAGTGCACATGCAAAGCTGCCTCTATGAAAAAGAGAAAAGCATCATGTTCACATATGTACTATCACATCACAAATCACAATACCTACATCCCATCATCCCCCTACTCTCACATCACATCACATCTGCAAGTGAGAAAGGAAACCGGATTATATTCCGAGACTATTTTTCAACCTTGTAAGTATAATATATACATAAGTATATTATATAGACAGACCATTCATCCTTACTATTTAAACTTCTATAATAGTATTAAGACTAACAGCGTTGGATCCACATAGACAGCAGCAGTGGGTGGAAACCATTCACAGTTCCTCTGTTATATGAATTGAGGAGCAGCACAGTGAATGCTTTCTACATTTTTTTGTAAGTACAGTATCTGCTGTCAATATGGGTTCAAGGCTACACTCACACTATTATAGAAGTTCCAACAGTAATGATAAATGGTCTGTATATGTATACATAGTACTCATCCTAGGGTAAGTTGACTGGCTTGGGGAAGGAAAAGGCCTACAGCTATGTAATGGAGAAAGTTTAGTGAAGCGAGAGATCAGTTCAGTTAGGTTTTCACTTGAGCCTAAAGATCAACAAACCAAGGAGAAAGCGAGAGAGAGAGAGAGAGAACGAAAGTTCAGAAAGGAGTCTGTGGTGTGATGATTATTATGATTATGATGGGATGGCATAGCTCCACTCGGCTTGGCCTTATTTGTAAGCATACAGAATCTATATATATAAATTTATAATATATATAAGTATTTATATATAAATATATATAAATATTTATATATATTATTCATAATCATGGTAAGGCATAAATAATTACTATAATACGTCTGTTAATATAGGTATGGTAAGTAGGTATGCATATTGTGTTCCACAAAACAGAGCGATGAGATTATTACTTGACATGTCTTGATTGCTATGAAAATTACTACCGTCCTGGGAAGCTAGAAATTGGAAAGGGCAATAATTGAATGGCGAAATCAAGAGTACTACTGCATTTGGCATGGCATATATGTATATATAGGGCAGTAAGCAATTCCTTCAGAAACATAGCTATAACAGTATTGAGGGCAAGAAAGAGGAAATGAGCTTTGAAATAAGATGAGATGAAGGAAGAGAGAGAGAGAGAGAGGGAGAAATCAAAGATAGACTTGAGAAGAAGAGCGAGATTGTGATTTTGTGAATGTGAACTCATTTCACTCATGGAATATTATTATAATATATCTATAATAATGGGATATTTAAACCCTTGCTTGCTTTCATCTTATAGTATGGCATTGCATTGCATTGCATAGCATAGCATTATATTACATTACATTGCATTGGCTTATGACGTTGGTTCATTGGAAGTTGAGACGTTGCTGACTGTCGTGGTTGCGGTGAGGAATGAAGGTAAGTTTGAAGCATATTCATACTGTGGGTGTCAGTTCGTGTCTCCAAGATTCTATACGAGTAGGCTTGTAGCGTTGAACTTACATAGCCAGTAGCAACTATAAGTATAACCAGCAGTACAGTACTAAAAAGTACTGTACTGCTGGTTCCTCAATTCCTGGGACAGAGGCGGAATACAGTGATTTCTAGGTATTTTTGTAGGTGCAGCTGCTAC
>JAAXYV010000116.1:0-15595 GCA_036851875.1 Novacerus sp. FZ-2019
TTTTTTAGCCCATTTTTAATTTTTTTTCGATTTTTTGACATCACTTTTTCGAATCAGTTTTTCGAGCTCTTTCTAGTGGTATGCTCAGCTAGAAAAATGTCCTTATCCGGTACCGTCCTTTTTATATCTTGTTAAGTACTAGTTAGATTTTCAATCGCCATCGTTTCTTACGAGTTAAGTGATGATCGAATGTATGTTGTTTAGTAAATTACTTATACACATTCAAGATATTTTGAAAGATTTTTTTTTGTAATCATTAGACGTTGGTTGATTGGGGTGCTGCACCCGCAGAAATAAAGAAGCTCTCAGATCTATGCAGAGGAACCAAGAATGACAAGAAAAGAAAGGACTTGATTCGGAAATTGGTTCAAAATAATCCATCTCTAGAAAAAAATAAATCTCCCAAATCCCAGTGGCTCACTGGGTTGCCTCACTTGGTCATTCACAATGACGCCAAGACAGTTAAACAGAATGCACCAGAAATAGATCTCAAACAATGTTTTTCTCTCATTCATAAGTGATAATTCCTTTCGCCTAAATCCATTGTATATATGTAGCAATACCTGTAATCGCATCGTTAAACTAATAGGTACATACCATTGTAACTTTGCTTATAGTTTCTAAAAATTGCGATACGAACGAAATTGAATATAGAAATCGGTAATCCATAAATAAAATCCAAATGTTAGTCCAAATCCAAAAATACGTCAAATTGAGATAACTCAAGTTAAGGTATTTTAAAGTAAACCATGTAGTAGAAGTTGCAATCGAATGCAACTAATTTGGAATACCAAGGATTACGTGTAGTGCCTGTACGCCTATTGCCTATACTATTATGAAATGCAGTGGGTTAACTGACGTTCCTTGTTTTAGTACGATGAATCTGAGTTGTTCTGTTGTTGAATGTTAAATTGTAGAAATTAATTTAATGCTACATTAATTACACTAAATTATAATGTACTTTCTTAAAACTGAATATTCACAAGTAGTAAATTGATGTCTTAATTATATATCTGGTATATGCAGATCAGAGTTACATTAGGAAGTGTAAAATCACTGGCATACTTGCTTGTGTAAATGCGTACAAATAATTAGTTTTTCTATTCTATTCGATGTTGCCAACGTATGATAATTCGTTATTTGTTGTAATTTTTTGTCCATATCATGTGCAAAAACATGATTTTGTTATTGACTAATATGTACAAGTAGAAATAATTGTATACATGAGACGTAGTGTAAAGTTAATGGAGTTCATATACGTATAATAAACGTAAACCGAAATCTAAAAATCTTTTCATTCATATTGTTTCACATTTTTAGGCCATTCTTGTATTTCAATAATCCAAGACTTATTATTTGTTGAAAAATAATAGGTTCATCGATTGTCCCAAATGAAATAGAAATGGCAGAAGTGCATGCAGACAAAAATGTGATGTGGTTTCATAGTTTACTCAGTCTTACAGTTTCCATGATGACTATTGAAGGAAATAGTTCCCTTGGTATGCAATGGAAATATGTTCTTTGTCTCGAGTGGAAAGCAAGAGTGCTTAGGTATTCCATTTCGAAGTTGGAATCGGGGAGTTCCAGGCCAAAAACTGGATTTCTCGATTATTTGACCAATGCAATAAATTAAATTAGACCAGATGCTGTGACAATGAATACCGAAATGTCCGATTGGACTAATACTTGTACGGTGTGAACCTAAGTTTTAGTCACTATTTTCGTTCTCAAAAAGTTCAAAAATAATTCCAGAGTTCCAGTTTGCCCAGCTTTTCCCACCCTGTTTTTTTCGGTTTTGACCAGCCTAGTGTGTAATATTGAACTTGCCTGCATTTGCACAGCTGACAATCAACAGTTAGAAACTGTACACCTGTTAATATTATGCATATTTTTCATTCATGCTTCATGTTCACAAATGCTTACAAGGTAATTTTCGGTTTCCAAAAAGTTATTTTTAAACGTATAGCCACTTAATATCTGGGGTTTCAAACACCCCTTCCACACGCATGCAGCTAAACATAATTAGAAACCTCTCAATTTCATTTACGATATTTCAGGCACATTTTTCAAGTTTATCCTACCCATTCAAATAGCTATTAAGGTGAAACTGTGAAAACCTATTCTATCTTCGAAGTATTCTTCCGAAGCAGTCCAGAACAAGAATAAACCATGCCGTAGAGACTAAACGTAATTAAAGCAATCAGCTATATATATTTAAAACTTTTAATTTAATGCTCTTTTCAATTTCCAATGAAGCCAGCCTCCAAGTTGGATATTGTAGGATTCATTTGTTTCCTACCCAAAAATACTCATACAAATCAAAAGGTTAGAAAAGTTCAACACTTGGCTTCGAACCTTGCAACAATTTAACCAACTATGCATAGGTACAGTTTGATACTTGAGACATGTCGCTTGGGGCACAGTATGTTGTAGTGGGTATATATAGGTATCTATGAAAATATTTGTATATTGATAAAAGCATCAAACAAAAAGAAGTGGCAACTAAAATATTGATTTATAAATAACTCTTTCAGACGTAGATTAGTTGTTTGCAACCGTTCAAACGTCTGTTGAGTTTTGAGTTGGGAAGGTATATATAATCTGTCTGAAATGTATTTTAGGTAGGGTTTCCTTTCTAACTCCTTTCAAAAACAATTGGTATCGCTCAGATTTGGGCTTTTGATCCCCTATTTAAAAAGATCTATGGGTCTGCCTGAAATTCCTCTCCAAGAATTGAGATTACAACCAATTCCAACCTGCGATAAGAGCTGGACAACCTACCTGGTATTTTAAATACTGTATTAAAAATATATACGTTATTAAAATTAAGACATTCCTGCACTATCTGTTACTCTTTTATTGTCAAATATGCATCCAAATATTGAATTCCTTCTGAACTATGTATGTATGTATTGTCAATGTATGTATTTCCGTACTTCCAACGTATTGTCTGCATACAACGAGATGCATCAGTAAACAGAAGACCGTATATACATTCAACGCTACATCCCTTAGACTTAGTGTAACCTATATATAGGTAAAGTAAAAAGGATTATTGACAAAATTTAAAAACCAAAATTTAATCTGAATATGACTTGGTTTAGAACAGCTGAATAAGCCATGAAACTACCATGAAAATCGAACTGCAATCCCTGTAACCCACCGAAATCCATTAAGCGTAGTTTTAAATTTAAATGCTATCAATACCTTCAAGTTACATTGGAAGGTTATAGAGTTAGAACAGTGCACCACTGCACTACCGCGTCCGCGACTACCATTTCAGAATACTCGGTAAATACTGTGTGTGGTCGTGGTCTTCAATACTAAATGTTGTGTATGTATTTTGAAATGTGTCTATATTGATTCGAGTATTTTGTATTTTAAAATGTATTTGAAATACAGTATTTGTATTTTGAAAATAAACTTTGAGTAAACGTATTTTGTATTTTGAGACCTCAGTTGCCTGAAGCATTTACTTTTGAATTTTGAAAAAAAAACAAGCTAGCAAAGTATTTTAAATACAATTGTATTTTGAAGAAACAAGCTATCAAAGTATTTTAAATACAATTTTATTTTGAGGAAGTATTTGTATTTTGTATTCTGTATTTAGGACCAAAGTAATTTGCCCAGCTCTGCTTGTGACCTGCAATGTTCTTAAGGTTACAAGTTTCTCCACTCCAATGCATGAAGCCACTTTGTGACAGCCTGTTTATATACTGCCCATGTGTATTTCTGCATAACCTTAACTGCATGAGTATGTCATTGCATTGCAGTCTTTATGGTTTTTCCTATTGATTTATTTTAATTTATTGAAAGGTTATTCTTATTTGTCAAGATTTGTTGGTCTCTCTCTCTCTCTCTCTTATTGTAAATGTTTGCTTGAATAATACATAAGTTGTGCGTCAGTCAACAGTAATTAGTACATGTACTTCAGTTTTCATGTATTTTCAATAGGTGCCTACATTTGTTAACTTTAAAGTAACTAGTAACTAAAGAAAAAAGACATTAAAAAATCAAAACTGTCAACAATATACTACGCATCTAAACGCCTCTTGAGGCTTGTTGTAACCTATTTAGTTGTGTGATTAAATAATGAGGATAGCGGAGGACCCAGAAATAGCCAAGCAGTTGTACCTCAGAGGTGGAAAGTATTGACTGCGCTTCAATTCGTGAGACAGAGGAGCAGTAAATACTTTCTACTCTTGTTACAGACAGAGCTGCTGCTGCTGGCTATCAGGTTCAACGCTATATACTCAACAATACTATAATTACTTTTATTGTGTCATTTGGTTTTCCAATTTCTCCAGTTTAAAAAACTTTTCTGATGATGACAGTTGCAGCCTATATCGAAAGCTAGAATAAAGTTGTAATTAAACTCAAAATGTTGTCATCTGCTGCCGACAAGTCTCATTTTCAATACTATAGAAGTTTTATCAGTTAGGTATGGAGAAATGGTGTTAGAAGTCAATATTTTAAAATATATACGTGTACTGGTATTTACATAATATGTGTATTTGATTACCAGGACTGATTCGTTGGTATAGCCTAGAGACCCATAGCGAGCAGCAGATATAACATTAACTAAGAGTTCTATTGTTATGTCTCCCCCGGAGGTCCTATTCAGTTCTTCGACGACAGGATGTTTACATTATATAACATCGAGATTACAAGGAAGGTAAGATGGTATTTCCTCTTACTGAGTCTGCGAGTTGAAAGGCGAGTCGCCCAGTCTGCATTTCACTGCAAAGGCTCAGGTAGGATGAAATACCCGAAATACCTTCTCTGTAACCTCGGTGTTATGTAATGTAAACATCCTGTCGTCGAAGAAGTGAATAGGACCTCCGGGGAGACATAACAATAGAACTCTTAGGGTATAGTTGTTGCCTTGTATACGGGTGTAGTCTATATCAACGAATCAGTCCTGGTCATCAAAGACGCATTAAAAGACCAGTATCTCTAAAGTGCCACTTGTAAGCTGTGTGTAAAAATTCAATGCATTGCTTCTCTTAAAGTAACACGAACACGACCGTAGATCATCGGGATCTAAGGTCGTGATACATATTTTGCCAACCGTGTAGTAAATGGTTATAGCAGCAACTCGCTATACTCCACCCACGCTAAGACAGCATTAGCATATGACTGGGGCACAATAGGATGGTTAGTGCAGTACCAGCATACTCATTAATGGTGTACTGAGCAAGTATCCTAAGAGAATTAGGAAGGGACGCCGAACGCGCGCAGGTACTTTGAATTGAATAGATAGCAAGGACGAGCTATGCCTACACCAGGCTGGCAGGATATAGGCATAGCTCGTACTCGCTATATGGTCTTGCCTATACGTACATTAAGTCTATATCTGATTTTCTTAAGGTAACTGGTAAGTACTGTCAACTGTAGCACAGCACATCAACTTTATCCTAATCTGTCTCATTTCTTAGAACAAGCCGTATTCCTAATCAGTATTCAGTATAGAATAATGTACCTATATTCTATACTACATCCATAGACTGCGTCATTGCACTACACTGCACTGCCTCAGCTCACAGGAATTTCTCAGAAACTACGTAGCTGAGAAAATGGATTAGAAAGGCGGAATGAAAAACATAATGACTACAGCAGCCGTTGCTTGGTTGTAATCACGTACACCCAACCCTTTTCCACTAAACAACCAATAAAAACGTTTCTTTTTGGAAGGGGACTGTATACGAATGTGACGATGAATCAACGTTGCTGTCCGGAATAGAACCTAACGTAGTAGCACGACTGTAGATGTATACATCTACGATCGTGGTAGTATAGTAGTCAGTAACCAAGCGCACACTCTCTACCGAACAATATTATTATCGCTCTGTGTGCCACCAAATAGAGAGAATGGTCGTTGTGTGTTTGTGAAGGAGCAAGGACGGCAAGGAGTTAGTGTTTTTTGTGCTTGGGTTTCTGTGCTGAACCCCGCAGTCGCCATATCCCATCCCTCAGTACAACAGTCAAGCCAAACCCTAAAGCAGCAGAGTGAAGCGATCTGTAGTGTTGTTGAGTGTTGACTATGGGTTGTGTTTGAGTTGAGGTTAAGGAAGAGGAAAATTGTGTGCGATGTGAAATTGTGGCATTCACCATTTTATTTTAATAATTCAGAATTCAATTAACTTGCCCGTAGAGCTGTAATTTCAAACGGGTGACAAGTTTTGTTTTCTAATTCTTGCTAGCTTCAGTCTTTAGTTTAGTTTCCAGTGTGACATTAATTATATAAAATTTCAAGTCGCATTGCATATACATAATATACCAAAAGTTCAATGGCGGAAGAAATTGCATCAACGTACGCAGCCCAGCTGGTTGACCTGAAAATGAACTCCAAACCTGTGATAAATGTTTTAACCATGATGGCTGAAGACTTTCTTCGTGACGCTCCTGTCATCGTTCAAACCATCGAAAAGCATCTCAGTCGGGTATGAATTCGGTCTTGAATAATTTACAGTCCATAAACGATTACGTGGTCGTGGTTCAATGTAGGGAATAGTCGAATGATATCAAACATTAAATATTTTTTATTAATTTTATTAAAGTAAAAGGTTTAGAACCTATGCCAGTACACAGAGATATTTGGAATTTGTAACTGAAATCTCTGCGTACTCCCCTTCCTAATTGTGGAAGACTTTTTACATTTTTATTTAATGCTTTTAGAAATTTTTATTGTTGATGGTCATTTAATACTTAATAGAAGTATTTCAAACATAATATATAGTTTAATAATCAGACTAGATATTTTTATCCCCGAATCATTCATTTTATGGCCCCTACATTTTCAAGACAAAATTTGGTTTCATTCGACTCCCCATTCATGCTATTCTGTGTCTGTGGCAAACAAAATCTTTAAAAAGACATCAAATATACGGGAGTGGGAGTGTACAATCCACAGAGTATGAGGTAAATAATGTCGGTTTCAGAAAATCCTAATTTTCAATAGTTTGATACACATTGAAACGTAACTTTTCATTTTATTAATTATTCACAATTGTTTTCTTTTCATTTATTAATTTCGAATTTTATTTTATCAAATTAATTTTAGAAAACTTTATTGTTCTGAATTGAAGGAATTATTAATATCAAACTTGACAGGATTCTGTTCATATTATACTTTTAAATATTGGATGTAACCTAGAATATCACTTGACCTTCATTTGTCATTATTAATTCAAAGAGTTTAGTTAGTTGATTAATGTAAGGCACACTATGTTTTGCCTGCAGTCAGACCAAAATCTAAATCAGAGTACTCAAGTTAAAGTTGACAGTAGGTGAGTCAACACTTGTTGTGAAAGATGCTGCCGTTGGCGTTGTACTTAAAATGTTATCATTGCCCTGTGGATTGTACTTACCTCTCAGTTGTCAGTCTAGTCATTATTCAAATGTAAAAGCTGTTTCCTACTCAGGAAAGTTACTTTTATGACTTAGCTGCATAGTTTTTATTTGGATTCGACCACGTCACAACCAAAATATAACACGACACGTATTACTTTTGTACTCGTGTTAGGTATAAATCTCAAAACCCCATTCTTTAAATAAAAACATTTAAAAAAAACCCTACTTCAGAAATATAAATAACCGAGTACAGTCTACTACTACTACACTCACCCAACCAACAGCGTACGGATACACAGGAATGCCCACGTACCCTCCACCACACGATTTCTACAGTATCTACCTGGATACGTGTAATATACAGTAATTATAAATGTATTATTAACGTACTGACTTGACATTGAGTTGATTGAACCGAATGCTCCAGTCCTAAATTCTTCATAGAATAATATATACTACGCTAGCGTTAATCTGCACACATATTTGTAATTTATTTTATCAAAACACAATATAGTAACCAAATTCAATATTTCTAGTACAATACTATTTAATGCTAACGTATATTAATTCATTCTAAATTCACTGAATTGAATCGATAATAAAGGAGAGCGGTTATGAAATTTTAATGTCTGCACTCATTTCAAGCATATGTTTTGCACGGTCTTCAATTCCATTGAAAGCTAAAGCTACGGTAGTCAAAAACTTTCAAGTTAGATAATTACTACCTACTACGCATAGGTATCCAGGCCTACGATTTATACCATTAGTTTTAAGCCTGAAATGGAGAAATGGTTGAAGCCCATAACTCAACTCAGGTTAACTCTTGGTGTGCATAGTAGATCGATGGGAGTACTGGTTAAGTGATGCATTATCTATAATATTATTATTATCATTACTTCAATGGCTGGTTTCCATATTCCAGATATATATATTTACCAAGAGTATTATTTATTTACTTCACATTAGTATAGTCAGACGTAAACCTGTCGTTTAAATTTTCCATTTTATATATACATTGTCTTTAATATTCATATTGAACACATTGTTGCCAAGTAGGAATTGAGTGAACAACATACATAACGCTTCTGATAGTGACGATGAAGACGATGGGTCCAATGCAGTTTGAGTAAATTAATTGAAAAGGATAGTTGTACTTCAATAGGCAATACGTTAAATGTTTAAACATGTTGGTCTGGTGAGGAGGAGCTTAATATCCTTCACTGTCCCCGTTATTGTAGGTATGTTTGTAAGCTGGAAACCTTGTGATCTTTCAGTTCATAAGAATAGCTGCTATGCCTTTTCATTATACTTTTCCATTGGTACACCTTTCCAAATTACGCAGTACGCAGTACACAACAGCGAATGTTTGTCTTTAATTCTTGTATTTGACTTTGAGTTGAGCAAACGAGTAATCATAGTTCTATCAAACTGGTGAACGAGCAAGTTGAATTAAACATAATGGAAACATATAGATTGTTTTGTATATAGGTACAATGAACAGGAATGATTTTACGCCACTCAGTGATATATTTATAGAAATAATCAGTATACAGAATATTGAATGACAGGTATAATAGTTATGTCCCTGGTTTGCAGTTTTAAATCATTTAGGATTACAATTTGAACATTATATTGTTTATTGTGAATAAATTTCCGGAGGATATGACTTATTTTTTCCGTATTTTGTCTATTTCATGAATACTTTTATTAGGTAAATATGGATATTCAAATACTTGGAGTAACGATTGATTAGTTAACACTACGATGATAAAATTATTTTCCATATGAATGAACTGTGAGGGTGTGCGTCATCAAATTTTCACCAACTCGTGTACTTTTTATGTACGTATTTGTAACAGTCGATATAGTTATTGCCGTTGGGGTATTGATGTGTGGTTCGCTTAATTATATTATATGGCCAATGAACTGGTATGATAAATAGCATGTGTGTACACATCTGTAATTGCTCTCGTTTGGCAGATAGTTAAGAAGAATACATTATTGGCATTTTTTGGGGAAGTGAATCAATGGTACAACAAATCATAGAAATGCTCTGTTAGATAATACTTTTTTAAAATGTTGTCATTGTTAGGTTTGAAATATGGTTAACAAAACACAAACGAGGTGCATATTAATACTTTGATGATACAAAAAACAATGAAAAATAAAATTATCATATACTTTGAGCCAATATTTTAAATTTTTCTGTATTTGAAACGCAGTTACAATGTTAAATATTATTACATGACGAAGTAATTATTTGTTTGAACGTGCATTGAAACTTTTTGGGTTTGAACAGTTAAAGGAAAGTTGTACAGCCACAGTTACAGAATAGAAAGTTTTTTGATACATATAGAGAAGTGTATTTTTTCAGTTTTCATGTCGGTCTTTATAAATGTTTGAATTAATAGAAAAGCATTACTTTGCACATGGGTACTTACTTAGTTTTAGAATTCTTTTGATGTAGTGGCATGAATACTTCAGTTTACGCTTCAGCTCACCGAGTGTCTATAGTCAAATAATCATAGTGTATACATGTCGTGTAGACTTTGTTTTGCTTTTGTACGTTTGTAAATGCACTATGTCAATGTAGTAGTGGAGTACTCATCCTGATTCCAAGAGTGGTAACAAAACATGAACAATTACAATTTAAGAAGACGAATTAATTTTTGGTAGGCACACAATTATGCGAGAGGGAAGGAATGAAATGGAGCATAGGTTCTGTGTTAAAATTCCAATGGCATTTGTTAGAATCTACCTACATGAGAAACGGGTCTTTATGTTAACACTTTAGGTGAAGCCGGATGTGAAACTTCCAGTTCTTTACTTGATCGACTCCATTATCAAAAACGTGAAGAAAGACTACGTACATCTATTCACACAGAATATCGTTTCAACCTTTTGTGGAGTTTTTGAAAGGGTGAGAAATTTTTCAATTTATTATCTGTAGACCTCTTTGTCAACATTCAATCAAAGCTTCAATGTTTCATGTATTTGATTGTGGATTCTGCAGGTGGATGACAAGACGAAAACACAGATGTTTAAACTGAGGCAGACGTGGAACGATGTGTTCATCCCCAAGAAGTTGTATGCCATTGATGTTCGTTGTCGTCAGGTTGACCCCAATTGGCCTGTAACCGTCCCCAGTGCAGCGAGCATTCACGTCAATCCAAAATTTTTAAATAGGGTAAGTTTCGATCAATGTAAATCTTCTTAGTTTTAAAACAATTTGTCTAAAGTTTTCTGTCATCATTGTTAATATTAATAATGTTAATACGATTACGAATGATATAATTTGTTTCCTTATAGCCTTTGACTGTACCACCAATAACTGGCGGCTCACTACCAACTGCTTCGGTGGTGTCGTCCAGCTTGTCGGATATCCCTTCTTTAATGTTGGAACCTGCAGGGGATCTGACAGAGGCTCAAATGCGTGAGCAACTTCTAATGAAGCAAAAGGAATTGTTAGAACTTCAACAGAAAAAGTTAGAGTTAGAACTGATGCAAACAAAAGCAAGACTTGAAGAGCAAACTCGATTACACTTGGAAGAGCAAAATAGGAAACAACTCGACGCTTCAATAAAACAACAACAGGTTAGGAATATCTTTATTAATTTGAATGATTTGGATTTGACGATAGCTTACATTCTATGAATGTGTTTTTATGTTATATAGTTAGGGACCATGCATAATTGAAGTATTGAAGGGTTTTTAACCACCTAAAATTTGAATTAACAAAGTATTAAATTATTTTTGTTTGGTTATGTTAATGTACCGGTAACACAGTTGTTACAACAAGCCGAGATGGCAAAGCATCAGACGGATATGGCTGCACATATTATGGCATTGGCTGGTGCTGGTACTTCTTCATTCCCAGTTGCACCCGTACCAAGTTATCCTGTGTCTAAACCAGTTGTCCTTCCTCCATCTGAAACGTATGCGGTTGATCCTAGAATAAGACGGCATATGGTAAGTTTAACATTTTAACATAGGAACATAGGTCAAATTTCCATAGTTATTGAACTTCATCCAATATATTTGGAATGTTTCTTTAGGAGTCACTTCAATTATTATTACATTGCTTTGTGGCTTATTTGTAGTAAATTTTTTGTGTTGTTTAGCCTGACAAGTCCAGGGGAGGAGCTCCAACCTTGCCAATTCCTTCTGCTTCAGCAAAATTAGAGAGTCAGAAGCCATCCCAGGTTATGACTTCTAAATCTAAACAGTCAACAGAAGGCTATTCTCAGTTTGCTTCTGCATCAAGAATCCACGATACTTCATCTGATCTGTACAAAAAGTCTCCGGTAGCTATGCATTTTGAGCAGCCGCCGTCATCCGATCTGTATTTGCTATCTCCTACGCATGACAGAGAATTGGAAAAGGAGAAAGATGTCAGTCATGCGCAGCAAAGGAAAAGACATTATGAAGTGTCTGAATTTAACTTGTTTGAGAAAAACAGTGTAAAAGATAAGGAGCATCATAAAAAGGACAGAGACAAGGATAAGAAAGGTCGTGATGGTCGTGTGAATCGAGATAGAGATAAGATTTCTAGTAGAAGAAGCAGGGAAAGAAGCAGGTCGCCTGAAGTCAGAAAATCAAAGGAGAAAGACAAGAGAAAGAACATAGAAGTTAAACTTGAAAGTAATGAGTCTGGTAAGTTGTGGGATAGGGTAAAATGATTACTTTGTAGATATTTTAATGTTTTAATGGTATTAAGTGGGGATTATAAATATGATATGAATTGATGTGATGTGAAGATTTAATACACATTGGTTTATAATTTCAGACGAGGATTACGAAGATGAAATGAAAGGTTACAGTGCTTTAACCATTAAGCCAAGAAGACAGGACATCCCTAATTCTCCTTCGGATCGTAAAAGTTCTGCGTCCAGTTTGTCCCCTCTGCTGTCTTTGTCACCTGTGCATAGTGGCAATAGTAGTAAAGGTGATACCAGAAGTTCCCCATCGGGAAGAGACAAGAGTCATTCGAATTCTTCACCGAAAGGAAAAACTGTTAGTCCTGTGTCTGTTAGTTCTGGTAGTAAAAAGTTTGAGCCTCCCTTAGTTGAAAATAATTGGTCAAAGTCCTCACCAAATTTAAATATAAATTCATCAACTAGCAGTATATCTGCTACAAACTCTTTCAGCAATCCTGTGTCAGTAATTAATGTTGACATTAGTGCTACGTCTAGTCCGTCTAAAAAGAACAAGAAAGTGTCAATAGATAAAGACAAGGATAGAAAAGATAGGGACAAGGATAGAGATAAAAATAAAGATAAACACAGCAAGAAGGACAAGTCTCGCTATAAAGATAAAGATGCTAAAGATCGGGATAGTAATAAAGATCGAAAAAAGAAGACGACACACTGGAAGGACTATAATGAAAGAAAATCAGCAGTGTTGTTAAGAAATTATCGTAAGAAAACCGATCAGGATATGGAGGAAGATGAAAATGTTGAAACAAAAACGAATAATAGTGCCAGTTCTATGGGTTCAAATTCCAATTTAACTGGAACTGGAGACATTGACTTGAGATTTGACAGCCTGAAGGATGTAGACTTGAGGAAGGAGACGGAGGGAAGTAGTCAAAATGTGGGTGGTGAACCTCCATCGAAGAAAGCCAGGACGAGTGCAACCAGCAATAATAGCAGTGGAAATGGTGCAACAGGAAATTCAACGAGCCTCATCGACGAGTACTACGCTTTTCTTATTTTCATTCAGAATTTAGTTATTGTTGTAATGAAGAAATGCTTTTTATACAAATATTATCGTTATGAGTCAAGTAAGATTATAAGTTCTTGCATGACCCGTTCTGTTAGTCGTATGGCCTGAAGGATATTTAGTAGATCTGATTTGTTCTTGAATTTGGAATAACACATTCGAAACTGCTGATATTTTGCGAATGATTTATTTTTTATGGTAATTAAACTATCACATTTTCAGTCTTTAATGAGGTTTTTATGAGAAATCCAGTAGTTTCAGTGGTGTTTTCGAAATTCAAAAAGCTGTTAGTTTTAGTTTCGGTCAGGCTTAAGGGTACGGGTGACTGACAAATAATAGTAAGCTTCATTTCATTGTACACCTACACAAACATTATGTTCTGTGATATTTTTTTGGTCAGCTACTGGAAGATACAAGTCTTATTGATCTGATCTGTGATGTTACCTGTGATATTTACAAAAAGGGAAGGATTGATGTGATGTGACTGAACACATTGCCTTAAACATTATATCCCTCTGATGCGTATATAAATCAAACGCAGAATCGAAATCAAAAACCCATTATTTATTTTTTTATTTGGATTGGATATTCAAGAAAGTGAAAAGATAAATCAATACTAAGATGCCTCACGTTTCATTATGAATCGTCTGTGCATATATGTTATACAGTTACTATTTCGTTGGTTTGTTCCACTGCGGGATGTGAATGTTGATTTTGGACAGAAAGGAAAACATCATTTCGTGTGATCCAAGTTTACAAGTTAGATTGGAATGCTGAATGCATGAGCAGATATCACACACTATTGTCAGATTTTCATGTTTCATTGTTTATTACACATAATTTTTCAGGCATTTCTAAGATAGGGAAACTGACTACTTTATAATCGTAGAAAATTGAATTTTAGAAATACTTAAAGTTTAGACAATCAATTAGTAACAAAACATAAAGGATAGGGACGAAAAGAAGTATCTGTTTGAGCAGTTGTCATCTGCTTCAGCATTTCTCATTCTACCTGCATGTTGAAGTCATTTTAATATTCTGCCACTCGATGTTGGACTAAATTCATATACAAAAGACACAAACGCATATTCCAAACAATGATGGAGCCTGTTTGGAACCGAGGAGGCCAACTGGAGTTTGGAAGTGGACTTACGGAATAGCAGTGGGGCCTGATAATTTCTCTATTACTTCTTCGCTTCCGCCATCAATTAGAAAGTTCCTCTTCATATATTGAATTTCGTAGTTTGTAGACTTTTGGATTGGTTAGGGGTTTGCAGTCGAATTTGAATTTCAGCTAAAATTGCATAATTTTATGAAGTGCTCAGACGGCAAACTAATAAAGTGTTTATTGCCCGGCGATACTTCACCTTTTTCGTGCAGTAGTTTTTGTTCTATTATTGAAATTGTCTGTAAAAAAAAATAAAGTCTTCCTTTGTCGACTTAACTTATCGGTTTTGAAGTTTGGAAATTTTCCTGTGCTATTGTCTATTATATCTGTATGATGCTAATATGTGTTCCCGTAATTGGTGTGAATTGGTTGAGAATTCGTCAATCATGGAGAAACAGCTGTGCCTGTAGATTTGTACGATATAATGAATGCAGTCATAATTTCGCTGAGGAATGTCACAAAATTTTATTGCTTTTCATATTTTTCCCATGGTTGTTTGTTCAATATGTTAACGTTATCCATCTGTGCTTTTAAGTTTATTTGGTCGGGAGGACGTCGATTTACGACAGTCAGCATCATCCGGAAGTTGGTCACAAGTGAAGAAACCTACTGCTGACGGTGAGTCTGGGCGACATGGGCAGCAGATTCAGCCACCAAATAACAGTGGCCGACATAATCTTGAACACGATGAAGATATTCGAGAGATTCTTCAGCGTCAAAATAGGAACCGTCCTCCTCCTCCTATTTCACCTGCTAATTCTATTTGTTCCAACAGAAGCTCTTGTGATCCACTCGGAAGACCATTGTTATACCACCGCCTTCCAGGTAAGACTTTCAACGTGGCATCGCTTTACATTTCATTATGAATATTTGTGGCTGATTGTAATGTGATGTATTGTTTGTAACTCAGATGATCCAGAAGAGAGGAAACGTAGTTTGGATTCCCGATCTGCATCAATTGACCCAGTTGAACAATTCCGAATGCAATACATTGACCGAGCACTCCATGGGAGTGGGGAATTGACACAATCAGATGTTAAGAATGCTTGTTTGAGAGCGAAGGAAGAATTGGATCAAGGGTTTCTTAATACAGATCAGTACATTACAGTTATGAAGCAGTTGGCTCAGGTATAGCTTGTAAGAAGTACTTTTACTCAAGGTAGATAGATACATATTGCAAGTAATATTTTAAATTGACACAGATTAACGAGGCCAACAAAATTCGGGAAGTTCAACAAATGCAACAAATGGGAGGTCCTAATTGGCAGGGACCAAGTCTACCAAATCCGTGGACTGGTGGTAAGTTAGGAATGGTTTTAGTTTGCCCTACACATGTGAAGGGAAAATGTTCAA
>JAAXYV010000117.1:0-15581 GCA_036851875.1 Novacerus sp. FZ-2019
AGTGGATTGTGTGATCTTGCATCAACGAGAGTAAATCGATTTCAGAGGAATTAGCAAGTTCGTTGAGAGGAACGTGTTTGCACTGTAAGCCCCACTTGGTTAGAAGAGAGTCAATTGACCAGTCTGCACTTCTCTCTTGATATGTAGAAAAGAATTTTGCCTGAATGAAATTAAAAACAAACTCATATAAACACAAGTGGACAAAATGAATAAACTCATTTTAAGACTAGATCTACATAGTAATAATTGCGAAAACGTACGTTTGGATTATTTTCTAAGATGTATGCCACAGTAGATATCAAATCTTCAAAAACTACTGGATCGTAGAAGCAGTCCGACCCAAGAATGAGATCAACTTGATTCCTCAATCGCGTCAAATTAGAGAGAAATAAACCCCAAGTTAATCCTATGATTTTGACCCTATCAGCTATACCGTTAGCTTCGGTAGTTTTCCTGCACTGCTCCAAACAATGGGGAAGTTTGGCTGAGTCACTTAGCGTTACTTCTGCTCCACACAAGGCTGCTAAAACTCCAGGTAAAGCTGTTCCTGCACCCAATTCCAAAACCTAAAATTTTTCAAAAGAGTTGGAATTTAAAATTTATTTTCATAAACATTAATTTAATCAGTGTCCGTTCAAAATTAGTATTTAGTTAACTGTATACTTTCTTCGTCTTTCAGCAAACACACGCATCCATTGCTTTTTATACGTCAATGAATATACCAATATTTGTGCAGGATAGACTTATTTCACTTTAGTCGAGAAAATATGGATATAATATTTATACATAAAGTCTTCTTACATGAAAATCAGCCTTCGAAATACAATTTTGAAATTTATGTCTAAAAGTATCTACTGCACAACTTTATACTAAAATGTAATCGCAAACCCGCAACATACACTGCACATGGGAATTGTCAAACCTCGTGTAATTACAAAAAGTTAGTACGCCAAATTACAATTTCTATGATAATTGTTTGAAGGTTGGAACTAATAAACTTTGGTAATTTTAAAAGTGAGTAAAATAACCACAATTATTTTGCAAAACTTACCCTTTTCCCAGGAAGAAATTGTCGGTGTTCATACAAATACCAGGCCAGAATAGGTGCACTAGGCCAGCAATAGAGGCCGTAGCTCGCTTGCATCCGCTAGAATAAAGTAGTAAATAAAGTAATAAAATGACTCTCATCTCATAACATACCACTTTAGGTGTTAGTGTATTATGTAGGGTAGGATCAGGTATATAATCACGCTGGCAAAGCAAAACAGAGCAACTTATTTTAGATTTTTGGGCTCTCTTCATTCAGTATATCTCGATCTCATATCTCATAATAAAGTAACATCCAACTGTATAGTGAGCAATTAAAAGCAAAGCCATTGATACTGATATTGTATAGAGAATACAAATAATTACTGTACAGTGCACTTCACTCTAACATTTCTGTGTACTATTGTGCTGGCTTTAAGTAGTCTCTCTATACTCAACATAATCAGAGTGCATACAGGAAGTAAGTTAATTGGATTGGCGAGACAGGTGACGAGTAAAGGCTGGCCAGGTCAGCAGCAGTTAAGATTAAAATGAGCAAGGAGACGGAACAGCATTTCCGGAAGAGAAAATCGTTTCTTAATAATTTTGAAGTATTTCTGGTGACTTGACCAAGTTTACTTTTTGAATTTACGTGTAATTTGTTCAAGTGTGTTTTGTGTGCCCACACAAATATTGATAAATTCATAAATATTACTGTGTGTGTTTGTATTTTTGTGCGTCATATTATTGCTAGTTTGCATCGTGTTTGTTGTGAATATAATTAATGATGAGAAAGCAAAATAAAATGTTCAATTCGTATGTCATATTGCCGTACCTCTGGCACAATGACCTCCAGCGTGTCAAACTCGAATTCCTTTGCGTTGGGTCTTTTTGATTTCGAACGGAAAATAAATTTTTTAACAGAAGAAGTTGGCAGTGGTGGTACACCTGGAATTAGTGGGCCAGGGCCAGAACCAGAGGTTGTGCTTAGATTTCCAGCTGGGCGATTAGTATTCATTCTATTTTGATATAGTTTTTGTAGTTTAATTTTAAGTTAATTATGGCCAGCCACCTCGAGGAACGATGTATTATAAGATATTTCGTAAATTCCGTGTATAAGTTTGAGAGGTAAGTTTTATCTTAATTGATTACTTGTTTACTGTATAATTTTAATAAATAATAACGGAGAATGGTGTATATACATTCAAAGGTTACTGAATAGATTTCCTGGTTTACCAGACTGAAGATTTTCTGTTGAATGTGTATATACTACCTTCCTATATAGAGAATGATAGGTATTGCTGTGGCCGTTGGGTTAGCTTGTATGCTAAGTGTACTGTACTCTTGATCTGTTCCGCCGCAGGGTGAACGGGTACACAGTGTGAATCAAGGTTAAATAAGAGAACTCCAGCGTATGAATGGCGGAGGACCTTAATGTAAATCCGAAAATGTCAGGTTCTTCAGTTACTTTGAAGACAGCAAATATGGCGGAGAATATTTTTCTGGAAATTGATGCGGCCTCCAATAATCATGTCTTCGATTCCGACTGCAGTAGCAACAGTAATTCGATGTCAAAATTGGAAGAGTCGATCAATGCGCCCTGTGATAAACAATTGACATTTTGTGGTAGTAATGCAAATGACAGAAATACGGACAAAGAAATGAATAGTAGTAGTGAAAAAGACACAGCAGAAGAGACTGAATCTTACTCCAGTTCTAGTAGCTCCGAGTCGGATGAATCAACAGACTATACCCCTGATCTCGCCCTAGTACGCAGCCCACAATTTAATGTTAATGAGATTAAATTAAAAACTGAAGCTCCTCATAATACTCAAATCGAACATAATATTGAAACGGATGCAATAGAGAAAATAAAAGACATAGATTTTATTGAAAGCAAAAGCAATAATCGTAGAAATAGAAAGGCTGCAGTGGGGGAACGAAAGTCAAGTAGACTACAATCAAAAGAAACCTTTTGCAATAAAAAATACGAAGCTCAAATTGTAAAAAGGGTACGATTAAAAATGTTGTTGAACTAAAATATTTAAAAATGTATTGTGCGATAAGGAAAATTTTTAGTGATTATGTGTGTTGTCTTTAGCTGACTATACTGCTCAAAAAGGATCCAAATGACCTTACATCGGAAGATTGCACCACGCTGAAATCCTTTCCCAAATTGGTTGTGGAGGCGAAAAAGCGTGTGCAAAAAAGAATAACTGCCCTTGATAGACTCAAAGAATTTGAGGATCCTGAAAAAATCCTTGAGCAAAAATGTATTCAACTTGCCAAAATTCTGAGAGGGGCAAAATATTTGGTGATTTATACAGGAGCTGGTATTTCAACCTCTGCACAAATTCCAGATTATCGAGGGCCGAATGGAATTTGGACTCTTTTACAAAAAGGACAAAGCTTAGACTGTCTTACGGATAGCTCTCAGAAAGTTTTGACTACTGCAGATCCCACGGTCACTCATATGGCTATTAAAGAGCTTCATTCTCGAGGAACTGGCAAGCATATTGTCTCTCAAAATTGTGATGGACTGCATCTCAGATCGGGAATACCTAAAACGGCATTGAGTGAAGTCCATGGAAATATGTATATTGAAGTATGTCTGAAGTGTAATCGAGAGTATGTAAGAATCTTTGATGTAACGGAAAACACTCGACGCTATGAACATCGAACGGGTAGAATTTGTTATCATTGTGGAGCTCAGCTACGGGATAGTGTTGTTCACTTCGGTGAGAGAGGTTCATTACGATGGCCATTAAATTGGGCTGGAGCTGAATACAATGTAGATAAAGCTGATGTCATTCTGTGCCTTGGTTCAAGTTTGAAAGTGAGTATATTTAGCTGATTAAGAACTATAAAAATATTTAAATTAGAATTTAACATTTGTAAGAGTATTGCCATTTTCAATTTTGTAGGTTCTGCGACGCTACCCTTGGTTATGGTGCATGGATAAACCAGCTAATAAAAGACCGAAATTAATCATAGTAAATCTACAATGGACACCAAAAGATCAGTTTGCTGCTTTAAAAATCCATGGTTAGTTTACTCAAATAAATTTGTTTGATCGTAGTTCAAGGCGTTTGTAAGAGAATATTTTTATTCGTAGGTAAATGCGACGATGTGATGACAAGAGTTATGGAAAAGTTGAACATTCCAATTCCACCTTACAAGAGAGAGACGGATCCAATATTTACGATTGCAACTGGCCTTCATCCTTCTGAAACGAATTCATTGTCTTCTAAAGAGTTGTCTTTCCCTGAGTATAGTGATATTCCTCCGAAAAGTACTGATTTAAATAATTATGTTAGATTCGAACCAATATTCCGAGTAGTTCTAACTGACACAAATGAAGAGCAAGGTCAAAGTGCAACAGATGCCACTGGAAGTGGTAAAAAGCTAAAGAAACGAAGAGATTTCAAAGGCAACGGAAATGGATGGCTGGGTAATGCTTGGGGAGCGAAGCCAAAGAAACGAAAGCTCAAATAGGTCACTGGGGTATGATTGATGGAAAACTCATGAATTAAAATATGCAAGCAAGTATTCATTAGCAATAATACAGGAAAGGAACATTATTATCTTAGTATATATGGCTATCAGTATGTGTAATGTTAACTCAGCGAGGTGAAGTTTAATATTGCTTTTATATTTATATACCTGATACTACATAATGTGTTTTTTTTGCTTAGTTACAAAGTTATTCGTCGTATGATTGAAGATATTATACAGGCTGTGTTGTGTGTACAATTGTTACATGCAGACAATGCTAAGTTGGAGTTAGCTATAATTATTAAAATTGTCAAGATTAATATGTAATCACTCAAGTGAAATGTATTTAATTTCTGTATTAAAACTAAAAGTAAAGTAAATGAACAAAGAAAATATTCAGTACTTTACATATGTATTTCAATTATGTATCAAGGGAAACTATTCAATAAACGGGTTACGATTTCATTAATAAAATGTGAGATGTAGTTTAAATTTATTCTTAAATAATTCTTGTTTCATGACATGTTTAGATTAGATCATGATGGTATTATTACTGCGTAATAAATAATCATTGTTAGATGTAAATGCATTCAGTTCTTCATTGTTGGCTAGCTAGGTAATTAGATGGAAAGTACAACGAAGAATCATCAATATAATGGTAATGGTGGCTTCAAATAGTTTTTAATTTTGCTTAAAGTGGCGTGTGCCAAGGATTACAAAGATACTACTTGTATAACGACGTTTACTTAGAATGAAAATTGTGAGTAGGAAATAAATAATTTCAGACAGATAATGAATGCTTATCATCCATTGAAATTACAATTGTGCCAATAAGCTCAGTCTGCTCAGTAAAAACCACGAAATTATTTAGACGATGAAAGTTTTCTTCAATTATCCTTTGTGAAGCTTGTTTGTTATTTGTAACCTGTTGACACGAAATAAAAATGTTTCCAGTATATTCACCTATGTATAAATTGATACACACTCCAACAGTGGACAGAGAAGTAAGGTAATGTATATGAACCTACAGAAAACCAATCCAGAAACAAAATACATTATAGGATTAGGGTTAAATGTTCAAATTGATGTGTTGTTGAAATAACTATGAATTTATTTTGTTTAGCGTCAAAATTTAGAGTTACTTTTCGTCTATAGATGTGTTTTCCTTTCTTAACCGATAAAGTTTTTGCATGGGTGCATTCCAAAAACTGTCTCTCAATAACATGAGGAAGTAAATGTAAGAAACACGCTAGTTCCAACTTACTTATTTTCTGACAAGAATTATTTACTTACACTGGCTTTTCATACAGGAATTATTTACTCACACTGGCTTTTCTTACAAGTATTATTAACTTACACTGGCTCTATTAGACTGTTTGAATTGAATAATAATAATGTACGAAGTGAGTTACGTGTAGATGAATAGGCAGGTGATAACTCCATATAATCTTTGTTCGATGTCGAATTCCAGATAGGTCGATGAAGTTGTATTTTACAAATATTTCGTGAGCGAATATACTTTTATTACAGGAATCAAATAAAGCCCAGCTTGGTTTGCTGATTATTTATTTATGAAGTTTTCTAATTTAGCTCTACCAGACAAAGGATAGAAAGAACTTATAACTACTTAGATGTACATAGATGTTGACTGGTTTTCTCAGTAGTTTTTCTAGAATAGCAGACCGAATAGCGTGCTCGCAAAAAGTAGTTTAAGATTTAAACGAAATTCTGTACAACCAAGAATTTTATCGTTAAAATGCTAATTTTAATTGGGTTACTAGTAATCAGTATATCTTGTGTAGGATCGATTACGAAATCCCTACAACCAGAAGTAGAGGAACTCCTGAATCTATTTTCAAACTGTCAAGTGCATCTCACTGTGAACAAAAATAATTTAGAAAGAGACTTAACTTCATTTTACAGTTTGCACAGTTTTTTCACAAAGAAATATACAGCCATGATTTTTAATAGTGTTGACTCTTTTGAATTAATACAAACATTAGTGCTACCAGAAAAAGATTCTAATTCAACCGATATTGATATAAAATATTCGTATTATCAAACACAACTTTCTGTATGCACGGTCAAATTTTATATTTTGAATGAAATGCCAGGGAAAGAAAACTTGCTCTGGAAGAACATTTTCTTTACGGCAAATTCAATCCAGAGTCTCAACGAACAACCAGGATATTCTATAATATTTAGCAGTGTTGCTTCAACTGTTTTACGATCTGTGGACCCAGTTTCCGCCTTCATGATTAACAAGGGATTTTATGGTAATACCTATATCTTTTACACGATGTCCAAGTTCTTTGTTATTAGTGCGAACACAATTCGAGATATTCTTCATGTAGTGTGCATGCACTGTTCCGAAGAAAGTATTATCCCCGTGAAGATGAAAGATAAAACGATACCACACGAATTGACGATAGATTATATTAACGAATCTTGGAAGAAACTTCATTACACGTTATTTTCACATGTGGTGTTTACTAATGCACTAAGAGCTAATTTAAGAAGTCTACAAGAATGTGATCTTAGAAACAACAATTTTCGATTCACTGAGAGTGTGTGTATGGCACNAAGAGCTAATTTAAGAAGTGTACAAGAATGTGATCTTAGAAACAACAATTTTCGATTCACTGAGAGTGTGTGTATGGCACTGTCCACTGCAAACCACAGAAATTTTTCTGTCAAGCCTTCAAGAAAATCTAAAGTTTTCATCGGAATGGCCTTGGAATTACATTATACTACGGAACTAAGACGTCGTAAATCATACGCTAAAATGAGAAAAGAATACGAAAGATTTGATGCACTTCATGTTCACTCTAACACCGAATTTTTCTCTTACGCTGTTGTAATCGATGAAACCTACATAAACTATTCTGCACTTTGGAAATCATTTGACCTTGAAACATGGATTTTACTCTTGATATCTGGAATCTCTGTTACAATCATTACTTCACTTTTGCTCAAAGGATGCCTAATAGCCCTAAGAGACGCCGCAACTATTGTAGGAGGTGTTATTCTTGAGCAAAGTCAACGCAAAGTATTAAAACCCAGCATCAAACACTCAAATATTTTCAAACTTATAATAATTAGCTGGGTTTCAATGGTATTGATTATAAGCAATGCTTACAAGTCAGTTTTACTATCTTTATTGATAAAGCCCAGTATTCCCAGAATACCTGAAAAAATTCAACAATTAGTTAAACTTCCGAGGTCAATAGTAACAACTCAAGGAGATGACCTAAATGCTATTTTTAGTGATATAGAAAACACAAAGTGGGAACAAAAACAAAAAATGCCACAATATTTTATTGACTTAAAAAACCAGCTAATTGATTTGAGTTCTGATGAGTTTCACAGTATTGACGTTTACGCTGCATCAAAGTTGAAGATTGAAATTGGAGATGACAACCTAACGATTACAGCTAACTTTGCAATATTTGAATCAGTGGACAAACTTAATCGCTTTGTATCCTTCGTCACGCAATATTTCCCTGACTCATTTGCTACACAAACCCCAGAATTGGATCGTGACTTGGCAAAATTGTATCATTGGACTTGTACAAGAAATGTTATATACCCAAGTTTCAGTACATCAGCAATGAGTTTGTATGAGTCAGGGATTTATTTCAAATGGAGAGAATACTATCACAAGTACCAGGAAAGGACTGAGCGTGAAGAGTATTTCAAAAAGTACAAATGTAATGAAGCTACTACTTCAGCAGATAGCAATAATAACAATATTCCATCCTTAAATGTAGAAGAGCTTTTAAAAGTTTGTGGATCTACATCTACCTCAAAGAAAATAGAGCTTTCCATGAATGCAATTTCGGGTCTACTAGTATTTTGTGGCTTGTTACTTACCCTTGGTTTAATATTTTTTCTTAAAGAATTTATTTATCACAGATTGAACAAAGTTGAGAGTCAGACTAAGCCCACTAATCCACCAAGGTATACATTATATCCTGCTAATAATGAAAATATTGCACACGTGGCCGTGGATAAAATAATAGTTAAATCACAACAATTAAAGCATCTCAACAGCCTCAGCCAACAGAACACAATCAAAAAGAAAGCATTTTTGTGGTGAACTGTTTTTTTTTGACATCTCAATAATATCATTGTTGAATGAAAAACAAGGTCAGACATGTTTGCCTAGAGGTCATTGTTAAATCAACCTTGTGGCAGTTCATGGCATATATTTACACAATCATATGTTTACTTATAATTATTCACAGTAACTAAATAACTGCATCACAACTACATCCATAAATATTATATTTATACTGTAATTGTGCGCAGCTTTGAATCGCTTGAGAAACTACCTATATGTGTGACAGCATTGACAAATCATTTATTCATGTACTATACTACCTATATGTAATAATAGTCATGTCAGACACGTGATATATCTTATAGGATAGAACTACCCACATGAATTTATCTGATAGCCCAATCCAGGTTGTGTCACAGATTGGTATAATTAAGTGAAATTACATTCATAACTTTCGTCAAAATTTATTTTTACCATCATATCAGCACGAATAAGGTTGAAATGCATTGGGATTGCGTGCAATAGTTTATAGTGTATACTTATTTTCGGGATAATGGACTACTATAAAGTATTCACTTTTTATATACATCAATGTACAAACGGTAACAAGAAATATACTTCATTTATTAATTTTTTTTCTTTTCGTTCAGGATGATTACGAATAATTTGCATGTGAGATACAGAATGCAGACACACCACCATTTTTTATTATTATAACCGAGAATATTTTGTTGGAAGTAAAATCTATGAAGCCTCAAATTGCACATTATGGATAACCAAACTATTAACTGCATTCCAAATTGAATCCAAATATTTATTGACAGCATATTATATACTTTCACAATACCTGAATACAGAATACACCTTACCTATACTCAAAGTAGTAGAATATATTTACAAATGCCAGAAATATTTATAGATAACTATTTGTATTCTGTTAACATGTTGAGCAGCTTAATAAACTATAGTGTAACTGGTTGTAAAGCTATGCAAACACTTATAAAACGAAAGGAAGATTTTATAATTGGAGGGTTTGATTTTTACAAATATATAATTTTACACTTAATATAAACTTTGTATGAAACTATATAATCTAATAAAGGTAATACCTAACTCTATGTGGTAGAGATAGGGAACATGTGAATGAATGAAAATTTTTATTTCTAGCTTACTCCACAACCAGACACGAAGCGTTATATTTAAAAGTAACTCAGTTTTATATAATACGTTATCTGCCGTTCTGCTCTACAGTTTTCATGCACGCATAATTTTATTTTAGAAATTCAACTTATTCCTACACCGTTGACCGTATACTCTATCTGTACTTTTGCGTTATTCTATACGTTGCCCTACATACATAATAACACTTGATGTCCCACACTGAAACAAATACAAAACAAAGTAACTCCTTCCCGGCTTATCTTAATAGAAAAGCGATGACGACATTTACAACCTACATATAGAAAAATCTGTCATTACAGAAGTAATGACAGATAACAGATAACATAAATAATGCACGCGATCCATGTGGTCTACTATAATATTGTTATTATTTCCGTCAGACAATAGTAATAGTAATAATTAAAATACATCAAAAGAAGGACTATAATTTAAATTAGGTTTTCCACCATCAACAAATCTTTCTGTAAGCAATTCAAATATTTGATAGCCTTCAGATCAAAAAGAATAATAAATTAAACAACAAATATCACAAAATATCAAAAGAAATATTCAGATATTGATAAATATTTTTCTATAGTACTTGAATGAATACTTTAGCAGCCTTCAGTATCACTATAAATGCTTAAATAAAACTTGAACCTTTAGATCGTAATTAGTTGGTTTAATATCATTGTTGTGATTTAAAAGAATTCGATTGAATCATACGAGATGAAAGTTCGCAGTGTAATTAACGTAATAGACCAAGGTCGATCGATACATACATGTGTTCTGTAAAATGTTTTCTTCAAATTATTTGAGTACGACTCCCACGCCACTAAATAACACCACACCGAATTGGCCCTTAGGACCCCAATTTATCATGCTAAGACGATTTTCTTAATTACATGTGTCTATGTTATGTTCGCAATGTGCAGTACGCAAAATAGTCATTATTGTATTATTATTGATGTAAAATTTATGAGAGGGGAGTTAAGAGTATGTAATGTTAGTATTTTGAGTGATATGGAAATAATTACCTTGTGTCCAACCCAACCTGACAGTCATAAAGCTTGTCGCTCGTTCATGCCCCAACCCACAACAAATCTTGACCTGTCTTGCCGTGTGTGTTATTGCTGTAGAATTGTTTTATTAGGGGAAGTGCAAGTGCATATAATTAATATATTACGTATACTGTTGAATACTAAATGTACCTACATACCCAACAACTACTGAGTTGGCTAATAACAATAACTTATGACTTAGGTTGTGAACATAGATTAGAGAAATAAATCTCTGATCTCAGTTTTGTCATTGTCCATTGTGGTTGAAACTTAGTGTGAGGAAACATGTGGATTTATTTTGGTGCGACTTTGTACTCGGCCAGTGTTTGGCTCTTGAATATTTACAAATGGATAGAATATTACATTTTCAAAATATTCGCTCCCATCACGAAAACTGTTGTGAGAGATACATTAAGTAAAGCAGGAATCGAAATCGATGGTCCTAATCCCTGGGATGTGAAAGTTAACCATCCAGATTATTATCCACGGGTTGCAAGTTTCGCTACTTTGGGTTCTGGAGAGTGCTACATGGAAGGATGGACGGACTGTGAAGATTTGGCTGGGTTATTCTATCGGATATTTAGAAGTGGGATGTATAAAGAGTTTCTTCATCCGGTAAATAAAATGCTCAACTACTTTAATCTGCAGACTAAAGTTCGCGCTTGGGAAGTTGGGCAGAAACACTACGACGCAGGTACTCAGCCATGACAATATATTTATTTACCGTATAAACTAGACGTTTAATACTTATTAATAATATTAATGATAATAATAATATATATATACCTACGACCAAGATGTTCTTACTTTGCAGGATTTAGTATATCCTCAAAACTCGGATTTTATAGGTTACTATACCCTACCGCTGCTCTAATATGATAACGGTACTGGAGAATTCTCATAAGAATCCGCATTTACCTTAACATGGTGGATATCACTTGGTACCATATAGCGAGCAGAGGCTATACCAACTTGAATTAAGAGTTCTTTTGTTACGTCGAGGTGAGTGACCCTATTCAGTTCTGTGGACACGTTCGCTATGGGCTAAACTCTAGTTCCAGATAAGAAGAATGATACTTTTTGTTTCTTTCTATCTGAAAATGATTGATGCAGTCATATTCAGGCTACACGGTTCTTGATGCCACATATGTAATGTAAATACTATTCGTCAAACGAGAACCGTATAGTCTGAATAACTTTGTACTAATCATTTTCAGGTAGAAAGAAAGGTCCAAAAACTTTTTTCTTATAGGTCCATAACATATAAAGTTTAGGTCCGCAAACGTGTCCACAGAACTGAATATGGGTCACCGTCACCCACCTCTACGTAAAGACGAGTTTTCTTAAGAAAATTAGTTCTCGACACAACTGAAGTATAGACGAAGACGAAGCACCATATAGCCAGCACGAGATATAACTATACCCTGGAATCCAATTATTCCAACTCCAACAGAGCGTAGCTTAAGAATAGATGCAGGCCGAAAGATAATGCATATGGGGCAACGAGGAGCGGAGGCAATTAGGCTAATAGTAATCCTTATCAGTTACGCTGCTGGAGGTGGGATAATTGGATGCAAAGGTGTAGGTGTATTTCGTGCTTGCTATATGGTGCTTCGCTTATACTTCTGTATTGGTCTTAGAGTTGCAGTTGGCAAGACCATAATTACTATATTATGATTGTATAGCTATGGAGAAGCATTATGTAATGCCTGCGGCAACTTTCAGTTCATGTTGCCGCGGGCATTCCATTATAAAAGTGTGCTGCGGGGTTCAGTATAGCTGCAGCTCGCGGTATGCTTCTCCAGCTATACAATCATACTTATAATCTTGTCAACTCTAAGGCTGCGCTGATCTTCAGTTGTGTCGAGAATTGATTTTCTTAAGAAAACTCGTCAGTAAAAGAATAACTTATTTCAAGTGGGTATAGCCGCTGCTCGCTATATGGTTCCAGGCGATAGCCACCACGTTGAGGTCTATCCGGATTCTTATAAGAATTCCCCAGTAAAATATCGAGTTTGATTCAAGGACTAGCGTTTGCGTTGTATCTAGCCTAGGAATCATATAGCGATCGATCCAATTTACATTTCTGTTGTTCGTATTGTTCATATCGTATCTATAGTTCTCTTTAGAGGTACGCCGACCGAATGTTTTATGGTTTGGATAAAAACAAGACAACTGTACACAACGGAAGATTATGCCTTTGAATCAAACTCGTGATTTTACCAGAGTAGCTGTAGGATATAGCAGTCCTATAATGAGCATATACTAAATCCTGCAAATTAAGGTCTAGCCAATAGTACATATTTTGTGGAGATATTAAAGGTATTCCAATGTAAGAGTACCGCAAAATTAAAGTAATGTGGATACATGGATTAAAATTAATAATTAAATAAAAATATGAACAACTCCTCACGAATATTTTCTCTTACATCTTCTCATCTGTAGAAATTCAAACTATGTATAAAAATTAGGTTTTATCAGTATGCATGATATTTTCATTTACACTGAAAAACGTTAACTTGACATTTTTAATTGCAGGAAACAATCTATTTGAAGCTATGCTGGATTCCACAATGAACTACAGCTGTGGCTATTGGAAGAATGCAAAAACTCTTGACGAAGCTCAAATAAATAAAATGGAATTAATCTCCAGGAAACTAATGCTAAAGCCTGGGATGAAAGTCCTTGATATTGGCTGTGGATGGGGTGCTCTTTCAAAATACATGGCAGAAAATTATGGTGTCGAAGTGGTTGGAATCACAATCTCCGCAGAACAAGCCAAATTGTGTGAAGAAAGATGTAAAAATACTAAAGTTGAAATTCGACTTGTAGATTACCGAGATATGAACGAAAAGTTTGATCGAATCGTTTCCGTTGGAATGTTTGAACATGTTGGACATGCAAACTACAAAACCTTCTTCGAAATGGTGAATCGGTGTCTGACGGATGACGGAATATTTTTACTTCATACAATCGGAGTGAACCACCATGATGTTCCCTTGTCTGATCCTTGGTTCCACAAGTACATCTTTCCCAACGGAATTCTTCCGTTCCAATCTCACATCACCAAGGGCATTGAGGGTTTGTTCATTATCGAGGATTGGCATAACTTTGGTCACGATTATAGTAAAACTTTGACTGTTTGGTTAGAAAATTTTGAAAAAGCTTGGCCAAAATTGTCACCATTATATGGACAGACATTTTACCGAATGTGGAAATATTATCTTTCCCTTTCCATCGGAGCATTTAAATCTAGACGGTTTAATCTTTGGCAAATTGTTCTGACTAAGGAAGGATTACTTGGAGGTTATCAAGCTCCTCGCTAATCGATATCCTTTTCATCTAATACAAATGTACTTGTACTTACATATATTATACACTAACTAAAGATAAGATAGCAGAACATGTGTAAATGGTTAGGAAGAAATACGTAAAAATACTAAATATACCATTGTTCTGCAGTTCCTCTGTAGTAACTGTAAACTTAATCCAACTCAAATTATATTCATATTTAATACTAATGTACTCATGCCTGTATATCGTACAAGGTATTCATAGTTTATATATGTACACATGATGTAAATAGAGTATTGAATTGTGCATGAAGCCAGTTTCTACTTACACTTCAAGGATACTTAAGAATAAGACGGTTTTCGTATTGCCTTGCTTGACTATATATGTTCTTATAGCTAATAATAGTATTTCTCCGTCTAATGCCTGTAACTGTCCTTATCGTACTTATAATCTGCAAGTGGTAAATGTGGATGGATGTGCAGCGATTTGTAACTCTTGGAAGTTGAGTAAGATATACATATATATACATATATATACATATATATACTTTATACGTAAGCAATAATGACCAGCTTAACTTTTACTTACCTTAACCTATAGCTTTTAGTAAAGGTCAGTGAATCAATTTATCACTCATTATTCATTCAAGTTTAGTTGGCCAAACGATTGTAAAACTTTTGTATTTATAGTGTTTACTGACCTATTATTTTCCTTCGTTGGTCTTGGATAATATACAAACAATCCTTTATTTCCTGTCTAATTGTGTTTGACATTTGTAGTGCCTTGGTAGATTTTTATTGCAAATAATTTAAGTAGATTTATTATTACCAATTATCAATGTATAGAGAATAATTGTAATTATAGAGGGAAGTGTTCTTTGTGTCGTGAATAACAAATTCTGAATGGTTACTAGATATAACAAAGATAGACGAGAGACAAAACAAATGATTCATTTACGCTGTATTTCAAAATAATTTTCTGTCCTTTGCACTTGGCAAGCCAGCAGCTGTCTGCGATCTGCAATTATACTTTTTGGTAGCATCCTGTCCTACTAACATTAACTATACCGATATCGGCCCTTTATAGAAAAATAAATGACTGTGCTCTAGAAACGAACCAGAGCTTCCACATAAGTTTCAGAAAATGATTTGTGTTTGAAGTTTTCCTTGTCCATAGAACTATTACTACATCCTTTGCTAGATGAAAGTGTTCATTCGAAAAATGTCTTTTTCCACAAATTTTGATAATATGCCTCTTGCACCAATCAGCGATTCAGCTACCTCAATTTCTTTGTTTTTGTTTACACTTAAAATATTTTAAGGGCTACAGTCTGCTTATTAGAATTTACTCATTTCAGCCTGGTTTAAAAAATGTGATCTAACATGCATACAAAAAAGAATCTATTTCAGTAGGTAACATTCTTGATAACTCCTTACACATTCATGCTGATACCCTTGTATTTTATAGCTTTCATTCTATTT